>OMKZ01014651.1:0-39436 GCA_900302535.1 Neoniphon sammara
TGTATATACTTGTGAACACAGTAACCTTAGAACACATGACACATGATAGAAACTTAATACTTAGACTGAAAAGATGATCTAGATTTTAGAGCACCGTTCTGAATATATTTGCATATTAATGAAAAAATAATAATAAATTGAACTCCCTATTGCTTCATATTAATACTGCCTATGTGTTATTTGAAGACAAGTATGATGACATAAATACTTGCTAATTAATGGATTAATTAGCATAATTTTAATGCTATATCATGGTGACTATGAGGAGGCATTAGGCAGCTCCAGTTCCTGTTGATAAAATTCATCTTAAAGGACCACACCAGTAATTTCACATAGCTAATTATCAACAAAATGTATATACTTATAGTTTCTGCTAATCATTTCCCAAAGCAACCTGTCATATTTTAGAACTCATATAACTGATAACATTTTTCCTACCTTTTACCGGCCCACTGGAGTCCATTCTTTCCAGTACAAGATGAAAATTAAATTTCAGAGACTTCAAACTTTCTCCACACTGGTATTTCATCACTGTAATACAGACGCCCACATTAGTTTTCCTAAAAGAAGCAACAATGTTGTGTTTGGAGGACTTTAAATTCAACAGAGTGATTTGAATGGATGTGGAGACCTTGGTGGTGTATTCAGGGTCGTCTGACAACAGTAGACTACAGTCAACTTCAACCGACTAACAGAGAATATGATGATATTGTAAATTTAATATTTTTAATCAAAGTGGCAATAAGTGTGTTGTAAACTCACTAATCTGTTGTCCCACATTTTGAAAGTACAGAAATGCACAGCTCCCCTCTGACCTAGGAAGTTAATAGGGAGATAGTAAGAGCTGCAAAAACTGGAAATTATCAGCCAGTTATACTGCCGCATTGTTCTTGTAAAAGGTCTCTCCGCCAGAAAATAGTCCCTGGGGAAAAGTTTGCTTTACACAGCCAGTTATCAATTCTGTGGTTTATGAATGGCAATGACTTTGTTAGCTGTCCAAGCAGAACATTATAAGGTGGGTCTTTCAACCAAAAATTTAAATTTGAATATCGTGAGAAAATTTGTTGTGAAATTTGTAGTACTCCCACATGATTTGTGGGAGTCACCGGTATGGTCCTTTAAAGCAGCAATGTTATCTTTTTTTCTTCATTTGAATGTCATTGTGGCTCCACGCAAATGAATTTTTGGATATGACATCGCTGAACCACATGATGTACTTTATCAAAGCTGGTGTTTGAAAGAATCCATGTTAAGCCAAATAGGAATCTTTTATTTTTTTCACAGATTGATGACTCTTCCTTTTGAGGCTTACAGAGTAAATTTTGAGTTTTATTGGTACTTTGGAAATGGAATTTACTTGGCACATGAAACACTGTCAAAAGTCTCACTTCAAGAAAAAAAACAAAAACAAAGAAATGGCACCAAAACTAGAATCACAAGGCTTTCACATGTCAGCGCCACTATTAAACATCTGCAGTTCCTCGTCATGGCAGTCTAGTAGAAATACCAGGTTGTACAGTTGGCAGACTCGTTCAGATTAACAGGCCAACTGTGTTTGACTCCATTGTGTTTTTTTCAGATTACTGTTCTACATGCAATGGAGGAGGAAGCTGCAATTGCCATCAAAGCCATGGCTAAATAAGGCACTGCAGGTAAATACAGAGCTACAGCTGTATCGACACCCAGCTGTCCTCTGACCACAACTACAGCCTGGCTCAAGCCTGCCTGAAGAGGAGTGTATGTGTGTGTGCGTGTGCGTGTGTGTGTGTCTTTGTGTGCGTGTGAGTGTGTGGGCTTGTCTTACTATACTTGTGAGGACCAACTATTGAGAAACTACCTGTTCTGTGAGGACATTTGTAGTTGTAAGGACATTTTGGGTGGTCCACACAAAAGAAAACCCCAAATTGTGTTTGAGGTCAGAGTTAAGGTTACAATTAGGGTTAGGCTAAGGTTAGGGTTAGGCATTAGTTGGCTGTGGTTAAGATTAGGGAAAGGCTGTAGAGAATGAATGGAGGTCAACGTAATGTCCCCACAAAGGTAGTAATACTAATGTATGTGTGAGTGTGCGTGTGTGTGTGTGTGCGCGCGCACACGCATTTGTGTGTTACACCACAAGACAAAAAGCATGTGCCATGCCAGTGCAGCGTGTGTGATGTCATGTACATGTACAGTGTATTGTTCATCAGTGGACCAAGGGGAAGGCAACTCCAGTCAAGAGTCAGCAGAGTGTTACCAATGTTTAGTTTTTACGTTTACTGTTGGAATAACAATATTGCCCTTATAAAATGTTTGGCACATTTACAACAATGCATATCCACTATATTAGAAGTTGTTATTTTCCACATTCTTGCATACATTTTTTTTTCTTACATTTTTGCCATGTATGTATTTGTTTGAACTGGACATATTTGTTGTCAGCCGAGATGTTGAGTTTTATATTTGACAAAATGAAAAAGAATCTAAAGCGTAAATTGATAATGAATGTATTGAAAATGTTACGTATGTATAAATCAGTGGTTTTTGGGCAGTAATGCCACCATGGATTTGCCTACCCCTTCTGCACTTTTTGTTTCATGTTAACATTATGAGCATGTGTACCATATTTACTTAAAGCCCTCAAATATAAATGAAAGCTTATTATTCATATTGTATTGCTGAGCAATGTTGTATTTTTCTGTGCAGATGAGTTGTGGGTAGCACTTCATTTTACAGCCTGATCCATACAACAATATACAGTACCTGACAGGCAACACAGTTGCTCATTTTTTTAGTTGTTTAACTCAGAGAGACTGATGTCAGCATTATAATAGTTGATAAAAATATTGGATCACACATTATTATGCACTTTATTACCTGCAAACTGCAGGCTGTAGAATAAAGTGTTGACAAAATGTGTTCAAGTTGTTTGTTGTGCGGTGTTTATTCTGGAGAGGCTGACGGGATAGTTTTAACACTAATGGATTTGTGTAGCAATGACACATTAAAACATATTGCTCTCACTTCTTTTCTTAAGATGCCTTTCATCTTCCCTCTCTGGTTTCTGACTCCTCTTTCCTTTCTCTCCTCTCCGTCCCCTTGTAATTGTGTTTCAGGGGCAAACAAGATGCACTGGACCTGGGGAAAAGGAGGGGATATTGCCTCGTCAATGCTATTCTCCCTCTTTTTCTTTCTTTTATCTTTGTTTTTCGTACTCTCTTTCTCACTCTATACTTTCTGACCATCCTTTGGGTTCAGTTAGAGAAGAAATTTAATAAATAATTGGAAATGGAAAACTGTAAAAACATTCTCTATGTACATGCACACATAATACTCCATCTGATTCAAGAGGCTGAATTAAAGGAGAGAGAAGGGTAGAGGAAGGTCTTCTCTCACAAACGGTCGCCAGTGATTCAGTAGGTCTGCACATATTCAGTAGCTACCTACTGTCAGGGGAAAGGTGGTGATAATGTCGCAACTGTGTTTTTTTAAAATAAAGCGTTCCCCTGATTTATCAAGGGCTTCAACTCTAGATCTACATGGTTTGTTCTGTTCTGGCTTGTTCAGTGGGTGTGCCATGTTCAAAATGTTGGCATAGAGGTGTACCATACAGGATTGGCAAGATTCCTTTGCTAATTATGTGTGGCAGTTTTCTAATTGTGGTTCTCTGGACAAGCCCTTATTTCTGTTAATATTTCATGGAACATATATCACCTGAAATCTGTCTATTAAACAAACGTTATCAAGATGGCACACCAAGGTTCAGTTTCTTTTTCTTTTTTCATTAAATGTTTAAAAGTGTCAAGGAGAAACAAAGCCGAGCTTCAAGCCTTCCTTGGATATCTGGCAAACACAAAGATCTCTCCACACCCTTGAGAGAAACTTCTCTTAACTTCATTCAGCCCTTAAATCCCTTTGCACAGACCCTTAGTGTGTCCTGCAGACAGGGCAGGTTGGAGAAATGACTGGATTACACAGAGAGAGAGAGAGGAACCAAGTATAATCTGGCATATATAACTTTGTGCTAGGATTCAGTAGGCAGACAAGTTGTGGCATTTTTCTATCCTTACTTTTTGTGTTCATACAGCAAGTCCGAACTGCAGAATGTCTCCCCAAAATTAAAGATGACACAAATTGTTAGATGTGGTGTGTGCTTATTCTTTTATTTCAACAGCATAAAGCTTCAAAACAGCATAAACTTGTACTTTCTAGCTACTTAAGAAGATGGGAGAAAAACAGAAAACCCCCCATTACTCACGTTTTGTCAAAGTAACGATTGTGTCCGTATTAATGTAAGAAATCCTGGTTCTGCAGAAGTTTATGTGGCCTGAGGGAATCTGGCTTTAGTTTAAACTCACCACTAACAACATTGTGATTATAAATGCTAGTACTCAAAGAACAGGCTCTTCTTCAAACCGTCTTGCTTTACATAAGATAGTATGAATATTGCTGTGCACAGTAGCACTAACACAATGCCTCTGCTGTGTAGTTTATGTGCTAAAATATTTTATTTTACAAAAGACACATTATTTGAAGTTGAATAAATCAAAGCGGGATGCTGTCAGAAACACTTAAGAAGACATTACACCTGTGGGTCACTAAACATTGATCAAAGAAATAAAAAGAGCAAAAACCAAGCCCTAAAGCAAAAGAAAAATTCTGTACAACAAAATAATTGGCCTAATCCAGGGGGCTTTTACAATCAGCCTCGATCAAACGACCTTTGAAGAAGCTGCTCTGCTGTCCGTCTGACAGATTCTGCAGGACCTCGGATGAAGCCATGAAATGTCAACGACAGAGACGGCCTTGGCGAGGTTAAGTGGCGGTGCCCGGGGTGCGGCTGTGTTTACTTGCCATGATGATAGAACCTCTGTCCGCTCTGGGCATGAGGGAGGAAGGCGTGGCGAGGAGCGGCTTGGGGAGAGCTCTGGAACGGAGCCTTGGGAAATAGACATTCAACAATATTGGCATAGTGATTATAAAAAAAATTAAAAAATAAAAATAAAGACTGTAGACGTTCGGAAAAAAAGCTGTTCTCTGTTTTGCCAATAAATGGGGAAAAAATGTGTAATGCCAATACACAAAGTGAGATGTCTCATTGAGTCGTCTAGAGCTGTACAGGTTGAAGATAGAGTTCTCTGAAACTTGGCAGGATGGCAAATAATCCACACCCTTGCCCTGGGGCTAATACACACACACAAAAAGAGAGAGAAAAAGATCAAACTCTCCATTTCTCACCACCCACCTTCCGTAGTAAATCTGAGACAGTCCTTTACAAAGTTATTAAGGCAAAACAACAATACATTGTGGGTGTTTGTGCCATCTGACAAGGTTCTGAGACAATTCAAAGGATTAATAAAAAGACCCGTGTCTGTGTGTGTGTGTGTGTGTGTGTGTGTGTGTGTGTGTAAGGATGTGTGTGTTTTGGGGTTTAACCTTTGCAGTGGGGATCTGGACCGGCATTGAAGGTGTGGGTAGCAGGCCTGCAGCTGAGGCGTGGAGGGCCTGGGGGTGCATGGGCCTCAGGGCACCCTGGAAGAATTTTATAGAATTTTGTTACTTAACAAAATCAGCAACTATTTATTCACCAAATGTAGTATTTTTTTCCACTGCGTTCATGTTATGTTCATTTCCCCCAAAGAATAAAACAGGGTAATAAACTTTAATGAACCACCTCAATCTGAAGTGTGTTTAAAGGTTGTGGAATTCAATTCATATAAAGTCAGGGTAACGTCTGGGAATTTTACAGTTGATAGAGGTTCTGTTTTCCAGGTGCTCTTTGCATTTCAGCGTATCTTTATGGAGCTTTAGCAAGACTAGACTTAAGTATCTCAAGTTCAAATGGCCTTACCGCATCAGTGAAGCCTGACTGCTGGTTGGCATGTTCCAGCTGCTTCTGGAGGGGAATTCCTGCTCCGGGGATAAATCCTGCACAAGAGAAACAAGCAAACAAGCCACCAACAGGAACCAAACTATTATAAACAGCATCTACAGGAGCGACAGTCAGGTTAATTTTACAAGTACTTTGCCATTTATCTTAGCTGCTGGTTAACTATAATCAATGGTTATGAGAGATCTCAGTAAGAGAACTGAACGTGCGGAGGGGGTGAAAGAGCTTGGGTAGCAGGCGGAGGAGCTGACCAGGCTGGGAGGTGAAGTGACTGTGGACGGGGTAGCCAGGCTGCTGGTGGGGGAGGTACTGCATGGCCTGAAACGCAGATGCACCTGAGGCCGGGAGGAAGCACAAGCCTTTGATTACAAACACTAAATCCAACTGCGACATGGCAAATCACACGACTGATCTGTGAGTTTGTCTTAAGTCAATACAAGTGCAGAGGACTTAGGAATAACAAAGTGAATGACAGTGCATTGACTTACTGATATTCAGAAATTGATTTTTCACTCTTAGGCTAGAGCCACACTTTCTGTGTTACTTTCTGACAGGAGTTCGGTTGTTTCAAAAAGGACAATCTGTTGCAAGTGCAATGTGTGCGTATAATGATGTTGCACGTGCGCTACATTTCTTCGACATACACACTGAACTTTACACTTACACTCTCACAGTTCATCTGTCAACACATCATCTAAACTACAAGTGAATGTTTTGTATACAAAGGTCATCGTTATTGCAAAACAAACCCATGATGACTTGTTCCTCAACATGTACAGATTGTGTACAGTCCCATGGCGCTGTTATGGTTTTGCAGCTAGCTAGTTAAAATGGTTTCAAAAAAGTCATCCATGTCAGACAGGTTGGAATTGTGACCAGTCATCCTGGCCTATAATAAAAACTGTAAAATGATAAACTACGGATATATTAGTACATTATAGATCAGTGGTTGTGCTCCATTTTTTCAGGCTCACAGTGAGGTTTTCATTATAAACACATTTTATCTTGTCAGTGAATCAAAATATATTACCACTATCATGTTTAAATGGTTTCTTCATGGGATCCTTGCACAGGATCAACAGTATGCAACAAAACTGATGCATTACAAATTAAATGTGATCCTGACTTCACACACATTCCATACCTC
Organism: Neoniphon sammara; assembly: GCA_900302535.1. Classification (NCBI taxonomy): domain Eukaryota; kingdom Metazoa; phylum Chordata; class Actinopteri; order Holocentriformes; family Holocentridae; genus Neoniphon; species Neoniphon sammara. The sequence goes on from OMKZ01014651.1 coordinate 7,014, forward strand.
TAATCTGGGAGCTACTGGCGAAGCTGACAGGTACAGAGGGTCCAGGGGCGTAGGTGGAGGGGTGCTGAGCCTGGGCCACCCCGTAGGGCTCGTGGACCCCCTGCCCTCCGCTGAACTGGCCGTGCTCAGCTGAGCCTCCACTGAAGCCAGGCTGTGTCTGATAGTGACGGCCCTGTGAAAGCAGTGGGACAGTTTGATGTGAATTACTAATTTCTCTGTTCTCTCTTTTGAAACATAATAAACAAATGACATAACATATTACACTAGACTCGTACTCTCTCTCTCCATTGTCTCTGGAGAGAAATCAGCAGAGAGACGGAGACCAAAATGGTGATATTTAGTGGAAAGACAGCGGTAGTTTGAGGGCTACACTCTTTCACTTACCGGGATCACCGGGGTTGGGAACAACTGTTTGCTGCGTTCTCCTAGCAGTGCACCAGGTCGACTGTGGCTGACTGGACTGCCTGAGAAGGGAAAAGAAGAGGATCAGCAGACTGGTAATAATATAATAAGGATAATGACATTTTTTCCTCATGGTGCTCTGGGCATCAAACACCAAATTCAGGTCAGCAAGGCTGAGACACTGCACTCCTCACTAATTTTGCACAAATAATATTGTTTATTGAGCAGTATCTGCTTAAAAGTGAGCAAAAGTTCCATTAATGAAAATAAAATAAGTGAAAATATATCCTTTAGTACAATCTTCATACCTTAGCAGTCAATTTTCACACAAATCCCAGGCAAATCCTCTTATCTTGTTCATAAAGAAATAATCTGTCTTGCACTACTTGTGTCAACATATGAGGAAAAAATTTCCCGTGCTGTTTTTTTTTTAGGTGCGTACTACTGGATGCATATCTAATCCACCAACAGGTAAGACTGTTTGCTCAACATTCAAAACCCTGTCTGACATGAATTATGACTGTTTACACTTTTGCAATGTGCTATGAAATCATTTCAACTAGCTGCAAAACCGTGACTGTGCCATGAGACCATACAGAATCTGTAAATGTTGAATGTGTTATCATGGGTTTGTTTTGCAATAACAAAATAATTATTTTGTTAACAAAACATTCGCTTGCAGTTCAGATGATGATGTGTGATGCATAAAACGTGAAAAATATTTTACCTGGAATGCTAAGCAGGTGCTGTCCAGCGTGCATGGTGAGACTGGGCTGGTAGCTGGCCGACGTCAACGTTGTGATATCACTAGAGAAGGGAGGTGGTACAGAAATTCAAGTGGATACTAAGTCTACTTTCATGAAATCATGGAGTCTGAATAAGCCTTGATAACAGCACTGACCCCTCAAATAAGCCAACATGCCTTTAAATATTGAATTAAAAGCAAAATCACTGAAGCAAAATCACTGAAGAGCTACCTCTGCTCCTTTCTGCGCCTCTTCTCTTCTTCGTGGAGAACTTTCTTGAGCTGTAAGAAGAGCTGGTGTTTCTCCTCTTGAAGCCCCTGAAGTTTTTCTCCCATCTTCATTACCTGAAGTTCAGATGGCAAAGCCACACTGAATTGGGAATATTAATGCTAATGGAATATACCAAACTTTTAATAAATAAGTGTCTTAATCTAGATTCACTGTATAACAATAAGATCAAGCAGAATTTGCACTGGAGCCCAACCAATGTATTGGCTGGCTGATATTGGCTCATCACAGATGTAATCAGTATTGGCTTATATTGGCTAGTGTGATGTTTTTGTTTTTGTTTTTTTTCCCCAGCACACTCACTGCTGTAAAAAGCACTTAAGATCATTTAAAACAGTGTTATCATTTAATATTTTGTCCATCCATAGCATATTCAGAGACTTCATTGTTCACAACACTTTGTATTGCAGTGACTTGGCAGAGCAGCCTAACATGGCTAAGCAGATTCTGGTGCAGTCTGTGTTAGGAAGTTAATTGTTCAACAGCAAAAAAAACAAGCCTCCAGTAAATTTGTCTGTTATAATCATCTGATTACCAAATCTGGTGATTCTTTATTACAAATGTGTGTTATTATATATAAAAAATATTTCGCCAATAGGGTGTATTATTATAACTTTTTAACTTTCAAATATAGGTATCAGCCCCAAAAATCTCGTATAGGTCGGGCTCTAAGTGACCCCTTTGTGTTTTGAATATGATGGGCTAGCAGAGATCAGAAACTGAACATAATGAAGATGGATTTCCTAAATCTGTGAAAACAAAGAGCATATTTCACAAGAATGCTTTAATATGATGTTGCAGTCTTTTTTGGAAAAAAAAATCTTTCTTTTATTATGTCCCAACCTGTTCTTTTGTTTCCTCCAAAGACATCCTCTCCTCTATTTCTTTCGTCCTCTTCCTCTCTTCTTCCTCCTTCATCTTCTGCTCCATCATTTTGTCCACCTCTTCCTCCTCTGACAATTGAGTTGTTACAGCATTACACACGGCACAGAAATCTTTCATCGTCTATTATATATTCAAACACACAGTGACAGCGCACCTTGCCTCTTGCGCTCCCTCTCTCTCATGATGTGCTTATGGAGGGCTCTGGCCATCGCGTTGGACAGCTTGGGTCTCTCCAGTAGAGCGGGCATGGTGACAGGCAGTGGAGGTGCCAGCTAATGTAGGTGGAAACATAGTTAACAAGTGAAGGTTATGTTTAAAAGGGGAAACTATTTAGAAATTGCAATGTCAACAGCTGAAGAATGGTCATGTATGATATAATCTTATTTTTAGCAGCGAGGTTGGCTAGGCCTAGCTTACCATTAGGCTAACAGCTCCAGTCTAGAGTAGCCGCTACTACCAAACAGTACGTAGTCTTGTTAGTCATCAAATAAATGGTATTAATTCAGTAAATTGTGTATGAAAGTTGAGTATATCAAGGAGAGTTGCAACAAACTTATTACTAAACATTAACTAGCATTAGCTATGCAGCTAATATCATCCGTGCCAATGCGGCGAAGTTTTAACGCGTGTTGAAATAGAAAACGAAAATCTTACTTTCGTTGCTTTGTTAGGCGTTTAATAAGAACCAAACCGTCTCACTGTTTGGATTTGTGTTGCCTTAGTTGTGTACGTCTGCAGGAATTCAACAAATTATAATCCAAACTTTCCCTGAAAACATAAACAGAACAACAGAGGCTGGCTAGGCTTTTGCCTGTGTTAATGTTTTATTGTTGTACTTCCGGTGTCAAAAACGACATCCTCTTTGCGTTCGAAATGTATTCTGGAATTTGTAGTTCTCTGGTATTTCGGCCACGTAATCTTCAAAGCCACAAGGAGACAAGAAGACATAAAAACAAATCAAAGATGTCCGTGTTGACCAAGACTGGATATGAAAATAAGGTTAAAAACAGTCAAACAAATCTACTACTTCTAATACACAAAGTGTTATCACCTTCTAGGACCTTGCATAGCTAAGGCAGGCACACATTATGCAGCTACAGCAGGTCTCTGATATAAGGCAACCAAGACTGCAAAGCCATGAAGGTTAAACTAAATCACTCATTCAGCAAGTATAATCAGTAGATACAATTATAAATAAATGCCCTAAAAGACAGGGATGTTAAACACTAAACTTCACCACCGATATGATTACTGGAGATGAGTCCAGTCCATCTGGTCACATTCCAGTTCATTCCACAACCTAACATTTCATCGGCACACCTCCATCTTGGCTCAAGATGGTTCATTTTTTGTGTGATCCATACACTTTTAAGTCCTGTGGTTGGAGTGGTTGTCCATACAAAGCAATGCAGTTGCAGTTGTGGCACCGATGTCTTTGTGGCCCGTGTTTGCTAACAAATTCAAATGATCAAGCAAAAAAATAAAGCTCACTATAAAATGTAAAATTGCATGTGTTCACACCAGTTAGGGGACACCCTTCACATGTAATATGATATTCAATAAAGACAAGAAACCTAGTTAGCTTTTTATCACATTTTATCATGTATGGTCATGAGTGGACAGAAAGAGCCAGTAATGCAGCTGTATACAGAGTTCAATTCTTTTTTTTTTGTTTTTTTAAAAAAAAAAAGGAAACAAAACTTAAAAAAGAAAAAAAAAATGCACTCAGCTTTACAATACCTTTAGAAATTAAGCCATCTAAAATTAAGAACAATAATAACAACGATAATTATAATAGCAATCAAAGTAATAACCTTACCACTGAAAGCAGAGACAGAGGGGATGATTTAGTCTGAATTATATTAAACTCCTTGCAAAGGTCAGACGCAGGATAACAAACTAAGATTCTCATTCATCAGCTTTATTGGCTGGTGGGTTTAAAAAAAAAAAACTTGAACTGGCCACTTTATTTTTTAGTTTTAGGGAACTGTTTTACGCTGTAAAACAGTTGGTTATCTGTCAAAATAGCTGATAGAACAGAAACATTAACCTGCCAGATAAATCTGCCATGCTAATTTCCCAATGCATAACATCCGCAAACAACCTATCAAGACTGGACAACCAAGAACTGTCTTCATTGTCAAAAGAGCTGATTTTAACTTATGTATATCCACGTACTATGCCCTTCTTCCCTTACCTTTGAAATAACTATAATCACGGTGTAGTTCTAACACCCATTTCAAAGTGGCACCTATTCTTTCTCAGTTTTGTCAGTGAAGCATGGTCAATACACTACAACAAACTGGCCATAAGACCACTTAATCTAAGTCACTACCAAAAAGAAAACTGGAGGAAAATAGAATTCAGACTACAGAATAATAATAAAAATGTAAATGGGTGGGAGAGGGAGAAAGGATGTGTGATGAAAGTGCATTTGACATATTTACTCTGGGAACTCTAGGCTGCTGAGCTGGATTTAATATTTTAATGAATGGTGGAGGTCTTGGAGAGTTGTTTGGGTGGGGGAGGGGGAGATGGTAGTGGGATCAGATTTCCCTTTGGCTGTCCCCATACACACTCTCATCACTGTAGGCAATGTAGAGGAAAAAGTCCTCTTCATGATGTTCCTGAAAAAGAAAAACATGGAGGGCGGCTGCTTTTAATATCAATAAAATAACACAATAATCGGATAACAACATAGTATGTGAGCATGCTGTTGATGGGGAAAATGAGATAACACCCCTACCTGGTACAATAGTCCCATGGTAGCTGAGGTGGGTGGAATGACATTGTTTACAAAGAAGAAGAGAGCATCCTCAGCTCGCAAGTGGATTCTTTTTCGGATGAGGAAGTAAAACTGGCCCACTATTAAAGAGAGTAGGAGAGAACATGGGAAATTTTAAATGCGACTATGATATAACAGTATCTCGGTAACGTTGTCCACAGGCATTTGGCACTTGGTGTAGTTTTTAATCTTGGTCTGTTTGGTTTACCTGTCAGGTCGGAGGGGACAAGGTATTTTTTCTTGTCCAGATCTCCTATTCTGGCTTTGGGGGCTTTCTCCACAATTACCTGAAAAGACAAAAAAAATAAACAGTTACACTAAAAGTATTGAAGAAAGAACCTGCAAACTTAGTTTTTCAACCGAGCAGAAGTTTTGAGTATTGAGTGAGTAATTAGCCTATTTTCGCTACTGAATAAGTAATATCTCTACCGGTCTGTTTCACCTTCAAAACACTACATTTTCAGTTGAGTGATGATGAAAATAGCACTGATACAAAAAGATTTTATTCAAATGCTTTCCATTTAAATAGTGACCTGGGCCTGTAGTTTCAAAGAATCCTCCCTGTACTTAATCAGTGGTTTGGAAATAGACAGGTTAATTTTATGTACTGTTAGGCAACAGACCTCGGAAGCAGAACAGACGAGTGGGGGAAGGGCCCATGTGTAACCAAATCTTTTAAATTAAGCAAGAATTTGCATTTTTCTATTCTTTCAAAGAAATGTCTTATAAACAAGTGCAAATTCATAACCCTGGGGCGTATATAGGACCTGCTGCAGACAAAGAGTTAATACATTAATACAAGTCTATTTAAAAGTATGGCTGATCACAGCTACAAATATTAACATCACTAATGAAATCAAATTCCCATGAGGTTGTCATACCTGAAGAAAAAGACAAAATAAGTTAATCCACTGTCAGTTTTGACCTGGACATTCTTGTTCAGTTACCATAGAGGATAAAAGACCAGGGAGCTTGGTGTAGACCGTAAACAATCCATCTACAAGAGGCAGTACGACGTAAACAAGTGTCCTATTTGTTGACACCACCTATTTTAGGGTACTCTACTGTTGCCATTTCAACATGCAGGTTTTACAAAAAGGTTTTGGCATACACCAAAGCACCTTACCATGAACATTTAAGTTATTATCAGTGTACCCTTACGATTTCTTTGACTGTGGTGAAAATCCTTGCTATGGCTAGCGATAGCGAAGCCTTATTTGGTCTATCAACCAAGTCGAACTGCTCGTTCAGTTCAGCTTCATATCAGTAACATTAGAATTATGGTGACACTTTGTCATTGAATCGCTGAATAAATATACACACACCCAAAGAGATTAGGAAGTCAAGTAATCATTAGCTGGCCTGTATTTCTGCGGAGCCATAATTGCTGTTGTCTGTTAACATATAAAATACTGTGTTGTTTACTGGCGTGGCAGTCAGTGAAGCAACGAGAAACGCACTGAGTAATTTAGCAACCTAAAGGCGTCTATTATCGTTTAAACTTTACTGTGTAATATAAATGTCACAATCAGCTAGCAAGCTATGGTCATAACAGGGCTAACGTTACATTAGACAAAACGGGAATGTTAGCTAAAATACCTAGCCAAACGGCTAAAATGCTAGTAAGCTAACCCTGGCTACTTACTGGTACCCTATCCGGATACTTCTTCCTTATTTTCTCGCCTTCAGACCGTCTTTTCTCAAAGGGGTGCTCCTCTTTGTATTGAAACTTCATTGTTAAAGAAATGACAGACAACTAGTCGGTCACTCAGAGATGTATGATTATGGCTGCTCAAGGAACGACAATATTCGGTGTCACACGACAAAAACAAACGAGGCTAGCTAGCGTTAGCTTGCTACAGCTGTTTTCCTAGTGCGACTGCAGCGGAGGGATACAATAACAACATGACGTAGCGAGTCGAAACCGCAGAATAAAATTCTTGCTGTTTTGGGCACATTAACATTGCCCATGATATGATAGTTAACGTTTATTCAAGGGAACACGTGTCTTTTAAATTAGTCATCGTATGAACATGATTAAATCATAGGATTATTCTTTTACAGGGACTATTTTATTTTGAACAACCCACTGCGCTGGATCGTGGAGGGCTGTGAAGAGGCATCTGTCCTTGTCATATGACCGAAGGCCTGCAGTTGCCAGCGAAAGATCCCTGATGAAGAAGAGACGCAACGCCACGCGATTTTAGGCGGAGGGTGTTGTAATATTGCTTGTGCAAAACAGGGGGTTCCCAGAAAATGAAGAATAGTTTATATATGGTTGTTTCAATCCGTATAAGTTAGCACAGTAATAGTTTCACCCTTCTTACTTTTACCAACCCACATACATCAAGACAATCAAGCAATATAAGTGGTTAGTGAGGCCCTTTCCTTTAACCAGATAACGTGTTTAAAGCCCCATTTCAATGAATACCTGCCCTGCCGAAGTGTCCATGAGCAAGACACTGAACCCTTACTAGCTTCAGCAGCGTTGCTGTGTAGCTGACCATGACCTCCGACCTCTTTTGAGGGAAAAAAACAACAAAAACAAGCAAAAACAATTTAGAATGACATTAGTATCAATAAAATAACTACAGAACTCTTAAGAGAAATAAAATAGAAAGCACTAGCGTCTGTTCAGTAAATATTTTTTTTTTGATACCTGTTAAATTTACATTAGTGATCAGCAGCAACTATTAGTCACTGGTAAAACCAAAAATAAGTATACACGCCTGAATGTTCAAATTATGAGGCAAATTAAGCCTGAGAAATTGTTAATCCATTTTCCATCCATATATCCTCATTTTTTTTTGAAACAGTGTCTTGGAAAAAGGTATAAACTGGCTATTGCATAAGGGACCATCGCTCTATGACTCACACTGTGCTTGACGTCTGTACATCTTCCTGCTCATGTGATGTCCCCAAGTAAACTACTCTCTATGCACAACACTCTCATGATGGTTTACTCTGTTAAACCGCAGGCAATCGGCCAGACCGCATGAACCCAAAAAGTCCCTCCCACATTCATTCCACAACACACTCCCCTCTCTTTCACAAAACAAACAGGCAGGAGGTTCTGAATGAACCCCCCCTCCTCTGAATACTAGAAATTCAAATTAGATTGCTGACTGATAAAGGATGAAACTTTTTTTTTGATGCTATAATTATTTCCCTGTCTCTACCTAATAGCTATTGGAATACATACTCAGCTATTATAATGGTCACATAATATTATTTAATTTTAATGGTCAGTGTTACCATGAGCCTTAGGCATCATGTCTGTTACTAAACTTCTAGTTGATCTATGCCTATTTGAAATTTATTGAATGAATGTTCTGTGATATTCCACCACAGCAACTTTTAGCATTAGCTTAGGTTGTTTCCCCCCAGTAAACGTTACCTTTTTATATTTCAATCTACAAAAATGTGAATCATGACCTTACTTTCCTTATTGTTAGCCTTAATTTCATTGTAGTTTCAGCAGTTCCATCTTGACAGAAAAATACATCTGAGAAAACCTGAAATAACTGACTTATGTTTGGATTGTTTGTGTTATAGAGTCTATGGTGCTGTGAGAGGCATAGATCCAGTATGATCTTCTGGATATTTTTCACACTGAATTTGGTCAGACCCTTTTGTAGGTTGTGGTACTTTACAGAGTGAGTCAGAGATGAAAGAATGACTCCCAGGTTTCTTCCCTCATTTGTTAGCATGTCAGATAATCAAACATGCCTCTTCATCTGTGAAAAATAATGCAAATACCAAATAAACTGTCCTAAATGGCCACCTCTCCTCCACAGCCTCCCTGCCCTCATCTCCTCAAAGTGACTTCCTGGAAGCAAGCATGTGGTGGTGAGGTATGGGAGGGGAGGAGAAAAAACAAGACAAAAAAACTTTGGGGTTAGTTCCTCCTCTCTGGTTCAATGTGCGCTTATCAGTGAAATCAGCTGGTGTTGTCTTTGGTAGGAATGAACACCTGCAGACACTCAGCCCTGCTCTCCATGCCACATGCCTGCTATAGAATTACAATTTAACAGAAGAGTCTTTCTGAGGACCTGTTTCAGATTCCACATGCAACCAGGTCATTTCAAAGTGGCTGTTTGGTTTATAAAAAATAAACAATGATAAAATGAAGTGATATAGTGGCTTCATATAAAACCAGTTTTTGTTTGTTAAGTATCAACTCAGTGTAGAGACATTCCTGGATAGGTATCTGCTATGGGACTGTGGTGTTTCTTTGAATAGCTCAACAAACAGCCGTTCATCTAGGACAAATGTATGTAAGCATGAATGGTAAGGATTCAGTCTCAGATTTGACTGGTCAGCACATCATTATTGATGGCTTCTTTGTGTGCAGCGACAAACTACACACTATGGTGCACAGACCTGATGTTAAACACTGTAGTAAGAGACTCCTTAAAATTCCTGTGTGGCATCAGTAAATATAACACCTTAGAGATATCTCTGTTTCTGCTCTATATGTTGCCCCAGTTATAAACACTCAGTAAAATATAATACAAACCTGCACTGCTGAATATTTGAGAAAAATAGAAAGGTGACTGAGATAAGCTTCAAAAATAAAAACTGGGATCTATTAAATTTGCATTAGTATCCTTGAAAGAGGCAATAAGGCTACAAATTACAACAGTGATGACAACAATTTAGATCAAAGTGAAATTATGTCTGAGATATGAGAAACAATACAAACCTTAATTAAGTACTGTTGTCAGTTGCTTTTAGGTGCTATAAGAGGGTCTTATGTTACCAGTGCAGATTCTCTCAATAAGAGAGAGGAAACAAAAACCATAAGAGCAAAAACTTTTTTTTTTCATCTCTAGTTTGGGCTTTGAAGGGAAAGACTGAACCAAAAATCAGGCAGTCAGGTGCAAAATACTGAGAAGCCAGATGCACTTTCCTGTCCAACCACATGATGGCAGCAGAGGGCACAAAGGTGTGCATGCCACCGGAAAACACCATGGATCCATCTTATCAATAGATCTACTGAAATTCAGGCAAAGCCACGGGTTACAAGCTTTCACACCTAAAATCTATTACAAAAAAATGGCAAAAGAATAAAGCTGGGTAGGAATAGGTCGATACTGACAGGTGTTTTATTAGTAACACAGACCTGGAGACAGAGCCAATAAGAAGCTGTTGTGAGCCTTGACGAGACTGACATTGTTCAGAAGGCATTTAAAGACGGAGGGGTCTAATAGTTGAACCCATACAGTAAGGAGAGCAGGTAAAAATCGAATGGGGCATGTTGCAAATTCTGAATCAAATACAAAATCAACTGCAACAAAAACAGAAGGGAGAGAAAATAAGTGCAAGTCCTATTGTTTGAAATTAGGATGGCATCAAATGGCAAAAGGGGGAAAGCGAAATGTCATGGTATCCAGAAGTCATATTATCATACATTATGGTAATAGAGAAACAATCAGATATTGAAAGGCGGCACAGCAGTCCACATATCTTTACAAGCCATTCTTTTTTTCTCACAACTTTTCAGTCCAGTCTATATCACTGAGTCCCATAAGGAGCGTTGGGGAAAGAGTGATGGTTGTGGTTGAAGAAAAAAAAAAAATCTCAGGCTGCCTGGCTGTTTATCCAGAAAAAAAAACTTCTGTGGATGGTACGTTGCAAGCAAAAACTTCATCACATCAGTTACATTTATCTGTTCTTCTGAGAAAAAAAAACAAAAAAAAAAAAAAAACGTACCTCAGGAATTTATTCAGACCCAACAATTCACCTTTGGGGTATGAGGTTGTTCTAAAAAGGGGCGGTTTCCTATTTTCCCCTGCCTAGTCCCTCTGTGAGGTAAAGACAGTAAAACGATGGGTTGTCATCTATTGAAGTGCAAAGTCCGAGGTGATGAAGAAGAGGAAATAATAGAGAATTGTCTTTGTTGCCTTGCTGATCCTTCTCTTTCCCCAGTCCCAGTCATCAAAAAAGTTTAAAAAGACTAACGAACGCAGCAAGCATACTCCGACTCACGTACACAAACTCACCTCCATACGCACACAGTCAGTATCAGGAGCTATAAGGCAGAGAGGCTCCGTTTTGTTTTGGAAAAAAAAATAATAATACAAATAAAGAATCAAGAAGAAAAAGAAAAAAAAAAGAAAAAGAAAAAAGAAACAAGCTGGCTCCCCCATCCCTCCCCAGTAGTTTGCGGGCTCTGACGATCCCGTACTGTTCATCCCATGTTAGGCGGTCGCCCCAACCCTCTTCTCCTCAGTGCCCTTCTGAGAGAGGCTCCTTGAGGGCTGGCGGGTCGTCTGTGTGGGAACGGAGGGCAGGACGGAAGCCGGCAGAGAGGGAAGGACTGGTCAACAAGCCCCTCCCCTCTCCATTCAGCCAATCACCAAAGCCGGTGCTGGTGGAGGTTTCGACTGAGGACGGAGCGGACATCAGCGGTGAACCTGGGATTAAGAGCAGAGAAACAAACTTAGGACAAAAACTAAATCAGCGCTGGTTATCAGTGTTGTATGTCAACATCAAACCAATATTTTAAAACTATGAAAGCCAGTTGGAGCTGTAAGCTTGCACCTCTGACATGATCAAAGAACACTTAAATAAAGGCAAAGGTGTAGAAAAGTGTTTCCTCCAATTTTATTCAGCTTTGGGCAAAGACTCCAGTTTTGTCCTGTATCTGTCGCCGTTTGGGTCTAAGTTATGTTTCAAGTTGAGGTTCTGATGCTAAAAATGTTTTTTAATCATAATATCATTACATCTAAAAAAATCTTCTAATGATGACTTCTAAACCATTTGTACTACTTATTCTAGTTTTAGATAAAATTTTAGATTTAGCTTAAATTACAATGTTTAGCTGAAGTGGTGGTAATCACCTTGATAAATGAACACAGCTGAGATGGTGGACAAGACATACTGGGCGAGTGAAAGTGCTCATACTGGGCCTCATTCACAAACAGCGTGTATGCATCGGCGCTTAAACCATTCATACGAAGGATTTAAGCATAAATCCGGGATTCATCAATATTTTCTTACCTGAATTCATTCTTACTCTGTGAACAAGCTTCAGACCATCCATTTGCACAAATCATTAACACTCTACAGTCTTATAAAAATGGCAGTCACAATTTATTCAGTGTAAACAGTATATTAGAACCACAATTAGCTAAAAAATGATTAGGCCTAAATTACCACATTTAAAAGTGTGAAATTGCTAATAATGCACAATCTATTTAATAATTATAAAATTAATAGCGAAGACCTTATAATAAATAAATAATCATAAACATAGTTAAATTATTCATATATTAAAATTGTCCTGTTCCCACTTTTAGCAGTTAATAGGCTATATATTGGAATTTCCATATTGGAATGTGATTAATTTCCCCCTGAGACTAATTACCGACTGCAGGCATGTGCCTGTCAATTTAGAATGGTTCTGATTCATTAACATACGCATGGTGGTAAAAACAAAATTGGCTGGTACGCACGTCATGAAACCAATGGTAATTTTGCAAGCAGACTTATTTTGGGCGCAAAGTAAGAACATTTCTACGCATTAGTGAATGGGTGAATGAGGCCCACTGTCTGTTTTCACGACTATTTCATCATGCTTCTTACCTTAGTGCATCCAGCATAGGCAGCAAATTAAGAAGTGCTGTGTCACTAGGGTCGCTGAACCAGGACTTGATGGGTATTGCATTGTCTGGAGGGCAAAAAAAAAAAAAAAAAAAGAAAGAAAAAAATGAAAAAAAGAAAAAACAGACAGCCAGAGAGCCGTGTCTGAGAAAAGGACATGCAGTACCACTTGCAGAATTTTATGTGCTTTTACAACAATTACAATACAGGCTTTGTACTGCCAAATAAGCAGCTGACGCAGTTGCCCTGCTTCTGTCCCGTCACAAGGCTGACGTCTACAGGAGCACGGCCTTATTTTGACTTTATTTACTGAATCTTAGCACACATACAGAAGGGAGCACCCGTTACCAAGCTGGAGAGGCCAGCTGATTCTGACAACATCACTAAAGCACTTTTCACACATGCAATTTCACCCAGAAATCTTTCAAAAATTTTCCACGTGAGGGTCATGAGAAGTTGGCACTGGCATCCTGGTGGTTCAGAGATCTAAAGCGCATACTGTGTAACTGCGACGTCCTGGCTTTGAGCCCAGCCTGGGACATTTGTCGTACGTCTACCCCCCCGCTCCCGCCCCCCATGCTTAAGTTTCCAACCTCTAATGCCAAAAAAACATAACCTTTAAAAAAGCTGATGCAGCATTTTACTGTCCTTAAGACCAAGTGAAATTCACAGAAATCTTCCTTTGCAATGACAGTGTGAACAAAAACTGTAAGACTCCTGGGTCAGACTTGCTCACAAAAGACTACAGGGCGGCATGTTTCTTTGTGTGACTTTCTCATGACAAGCATTTGTTTGGAGTGCAGTGTTGAAAGTTTGGAGAAAAAAAAGGCGAAATAAGCAAATTGTTTCCTAATATGTCTGGAAACTGGACAAAAACTGAGACAATCCCATCAGGGCCCGTCATGTCAAGTGTGAATATATTCTACATGATAATTTTACAGATGGTAACCAACAGTATGGAATACTGTAAATTAACATAGATATTTTATTGGTTCTTTCTGTGAAAGAGGGTTAAAACTTTAAACTTTTGAAGCTGACACTTTGGTACAAGAGTGCTCATGTGTGAGAGAGAGTTAACGTAGACAGACAAGACTGAGATAGGTAGAGGAGTGAGCCAAAAGTTGATTTGAATTTGAACACGATTTCTACGGAAGCCCCCTGGGCTCACCTGTTAGAAAATAAATCTGTGTGCCTGGATTCATAAACTGTACCCTGGAATTACAAATCCATACCCTGTAAGCTGTTACCTCGAATTTGTAAAGTGTATGCTTGGAAAAAATGTTTTCTCTCAAAACAACTTTATTGACCAGAATACAAAGATAAAGGTCACAGGTAATCAGCAGCCAAAAGTCATTATGATCATTAGTATTTCTTTGTAAAAAGCACACAAACATGTAAAAGAAACTAAAGAGGTGAAAAGAAACAGAAAATAAAATTTCACCCATTTAGAATTTTACATATTACGATAAGCGCAATATTATTTAACACAGAATAAAGACACTCATGAATAAAGAAATCATGTTTTTCTATTGGTTCGGGATGTCAAATGGCATTAAACACCATAGCACCCATGAGCCTCATTGACTGTTACTATGGTGAAGATGCCAGGTAAAGCTGCTTTACATATCTGAAGGTACAGGTTTGTAAATCCCAGGATACGTTTCACAAATCCGAGGGTATGGATTCATAATTGGAGGGTGTAGTTTATGAATCTGTATGCACAGATTTGTAAAGTGAGCGTACAGATTTGCATATAGATTTTGATTTCACATAATTAAAGTGCATACGATTAATCTTACTGAAAATATAGAAACTGTAGCAGTGTATCCAAGTGCAGTTACTTCCACATATAAATTCACTGAAATAATTCCCATATTCAACATTTAATCAGCTACTGTTTTCCCTGGTCTGGAAGTTAAGACAGTAGAAAAAGCAGTGAGTCAAACTGATGTAGGTGTGTGTGAGTGTGTGTGAGGCTTAAGTCTTACCTGGATGGCTGCGATAAGCGCCAGGTGAGTTGTCCAGAATGACAATACTGGACAGGTCATCATGTACTACAGACAGGTCTTTAATATAACTACCTAGATCCAATGTACAATGCTGCACAGAGAGAAGAAAACACAAAAGTCACTGATGCTATCAAAGAGCTTTTAGAGATAAATAAAGCTAAATCGGTGTCATCGATAATCACACTACAACAATAACTGATAGGGCAGAGTGGCTGCACGGCCATCGGGTTGCATAAGCAGATGGATGCAGAAATGTGTTATGAGCAGCACCTGTCTGTAATATCTGCGTTTCAGGATGTTCCTGTTGTTGTCCAACTTGTCTGCCACTGCCGAACCGTAGATCTCCATACTGGCTGTGAACACCACCAGCTCGTACCACTGGCTCACCTATGTACACACACACACACACAGTACAGTGCACATTAGTTTGTCAAGATAATTAAGTCATCAAGGTTAATAATTAAAAAATATTTATTCTTTTATGATATTAGATGTTGTGAGAGAGCAGTACACTTAAGAGCGACAGGAAAGAGAGGAAAATGAAGGTGAAGAACATGAAAAAAGGCACCCAAAGCAATCATGCTCAAGTGCGCAGGGTGTGCTTTAATGTGCCCACCAAACTAACATGTTCAAACACACAGGCAATAATTCTGATCACAGCGAGTTGTTGTAAGAACACTCACCACTTCTAAAAAGAAGTCAACATGTGGCCTTTTATGTACGAAGAATCTGACTGGGTGTTTATCAATGACGACCTGCAAGGAAGAGAGAACAGAAGCACCCGTTTTGTTTAGACAGAGCGTTTTGAGGAGGGTGGGAGGTGTCCAGACTTGCATGTGTTTGTGTCTACGTTAGAAATGCCCGCACCTTGAGGATGAAGTCTGGCGGCGTGCCAGGTCTCACTGTGGGTCTGAGGACCCCGTCATGGTGAGAGTGAATCAGAGTCTCATCGAGGTCCAGGACCAGGATCTTCCTCTTCACTGCATCTGGAGACACACAGAGGTGGAAAAATGTGTGATACGATGATTGATACCAATTGGGAAATTCTCTGAGGTTGACGACAGCGAAGCTCTCCGACAGCTGGTGGGGATTCAGTGTCTTTCGTGCAGGAAGGACGATCCAACGACTTGCCTCCCTTCACCAGACATTGATTGAATTCACATTTCTAATCGCACATTTTAGCACTTCATATGTATTGCATCTGACTTTTATTCACCCCTGCTTATTGTGTAGACATTTATTGCATTCATAGCTCTATTTTAGGTATTTGTATTAATTTTTATTGTAGTGTTTTGCGTGCAGCTGTGTTTCTTTTACTGTTTTAAGAGTCACTATGTCAAGGTGAATTTTGCCTTATGGGACAATAAATGACTGAACAAGTGAAAATATTATTTTTCATCAAATTATAAGAGGGGCTTCTGAACCAGGATTGATGGTAAAGGTATCTATTATGCAAGTGGAGAGAGCTCAATCCAAGTGGATGTGACAGTCCTTTACACAGCCATTAGTAATATCGGTGCAGCGTAGTTTTACAGACGTGGGTGGACTAGGGGAAATTTTGGCTGAGACCCATTCCAGCATTAGAATGGCTCTTGTTGGGATACTTAAATCCTGATATGGACACTTGTGCTGTAATTGCAAATGCACATCGCTTATGTTTTTGGGTCTGGCTGAGCAATAAGTCTAAATGTTAAATTCTTATTGATTTACATTCTTGAGCTGCAGCTACCCTCGCTGGAGACGGGACCTGGGTGACATGGTGACCCAGATCTCCAGCTGGGGTCACTGTTGAGGTGCACAGAATGAGTTTAGAGGGCTGAGACGAACAGAGATGAAGAGATCTGTTACACTCACTCGATTGGAGGAAATACAATCCTTTGTCTAATTCAAGCATGTGCTTTTGAATTAGCTCTGCACAGACCAGAAGGCGGCTCATCCATGCTAGCATGAATGCTACCTGTAACATTTACATTTCCTCTTCACTCCCGGACCACAAAAGCACGTCTTGTCATACTTACAAGCAGGGCAGGAAACTAACAGCTTTGTCCACAAACCACCGTGGCAGACAGATTCAGAAATTTATCAGCTAATTGCACAATTTTTACCAGCTGAATCAGATTTTTGGAATAGCACAGTTCAACTGAAAACTGGTTAGTTAACTTTCACAGTGGCCTACAGACCACAATCAAAATGTAGCTGTATTTTTATTTAGCACCATGTTTGCAGGTTTTGAGAAACACTTTCTATGCTGACATCTTTGTAAGCAGAAGTTATTCTCAAAATCAAACACAAACATATTTGCATTTTACCATGCGTTTAACATTTTAAGCTAGTTTATCATTTCTGAAACATACATTTTCTGCATTTACAGTTGATCATTTTGATTTTGAACTTGTAAGACCCACAAATACTGTTTCAGTATATTTGGTAAGACAACAAAAGGAGGAAACTAAACTTATCAAACATAACAGCATAGTGTAACAGGTGGGTGATATGGGGGGGAATATGAACTAACTGTGGTTTGCATCTAGCAACCTGATGCATCTTAAAACTTACAACTATAACCCAAAGCCCTGACAGCAAGATTACAGCTGACAGCTCGTCTGAGTTAACACACAAGCAGGAGGCAGCATGTGAGTGTAAGATTTGTGCGTACCTGTCAGTGTCTCAACAAAACAATGGTGGAGAGGGGTGCAGTATTGTTATGCTGCAGACGACTTTTCCTGTCTGCCCAATTATTTCTTCCTGTGTTGCAGCATTTTTATCCCACCTTCACATTTCTACATTACTTACACATTGTACTTGTGTCCCATCAATCTTTTTCTTCACTTATGTCTGTTTCTGTGTTGTGGATTAGTGAGCACAAATCACCAGCGAAGTCATGGGTTTTGATCAGACTTATGGCACAAAAACTGAAAGCAAACTTTTCAAAGTAGAGTGTGTATTCATACATATGGAAGGACCAAACGACCGGGGCAGGGCAAAATGTTTAAAATTTTACTACAGTTAAAATGTTCATAATTGGAGATAATTTTTGTCACAATATACAATAATTTTTTTTCTGTCAAGTGTTGATTTTTCACCTGAATAAAATATGCATAGCTCGGACAGTCCACTTTCATTTAAAGTGGTTCCTCTATTGTCAGAATAAAATTGTACAAAATAAATAAAACAGACATCAAACAGGGGCGAAACTGTTTTTCAGTCTTATTTCCCAACACCATAACCATCTTTAAATAAGAGTAACAAAACAAAAGAACGAAAGCCTGTTCTTACACTTCTGCCAACAGGACCTGAACACAGCTGCAAAATGGCAACCATTAAGGTAAACAGAAAAAGAGTGTGAGCAACATTAAAAATATATCAAATGGTCTATTATAACTTAAATGCTGTGACAATTGTTCAGCTCCAACTATTTTAAGTCATGTTTATCTGCAGTGTGAGTGTTTTTGTAGTGAAAGGACATGATATAATTTCTTTTTGCTGTGTGTGTATTGGACAGCAGCTACGTCAAGCTCTACAGCAACATGAGTGATCAATTCTGGACACAATCAATCATCATGACGGTAAAAACTAGGAAAACAAGAACTCTGATATGGTCATTGTGAAAAGTTATCAGGCTGGTTTTATTTCAAAAGTTAAGCAAATTTTTATCAAACAATAATATATTTCATACTTCTCCAACCTGTTCGAGTCGTGACTATCAAGCAAAGGCATTATACCATAAAAAGAACACTCAAAGCTGCATTAAAAATGATCAAGTATACTCACTCAGTCTGTTTCTGGAGATGGGTGACAGAGGCAAAGTGTCATATCGCACCGTCTGATACTGGATTATCTGCAAATGAAAGGCAAATGACAGTGACAGTCATGACAGTGCTTCATTTCAGAAGACCAGGTGAACACAGAACATGGGTCAAATTATAACCCACACATTGGATGAGGTAACGTCAATCCCATCATGGACAGATTTCAAATATGTTTCATAAAACTCAGAGTATAGATGCTAAATTAAATCACAGTGTCGACCCTGAGTGCAATGAAGCCTCCAATCTTGTCATTTCCTACTCTCAGACCCTAAATTGGGTAAATGTGTCTTTATTTATTTCCAAGGCAACAGCATTTTGTGCGACTTCACACAGAAGGACAGAGTTAGATTAGCGTTTTGGCAATCATTGGGAGCATTTCAGAACTGGCTTTCTTTCTTGATCTTTATCCCTCAGATCCATAATCCTTTAAAAAAAACTTAAAGTATCACAGTGGAGACTTATGGTGAGGGTGATGTAGACCAAAAGTAACACTATCTTGGTAATGTTTAGGCTACGTGTAAATCCTAAAACTTATAGCTTTTTAGACACCAACGTTTCAGCACTAACACTCTATTCTGTTACATCAATGCAGATGAACCATAACAGAGCAGAATGCCATGTTTGAGCAGTGAAAGGCACTCAGTTGTGTCCAACCCCATGGCTGCGCCCCTCCAGCCTCCTTGCTTTGCTCTAGTGGAAATGAGGGAAGATACAGCGAGGATCCTTTCCAGTGCCGCTCCAGCCTCGGGGCTCTGTACTTTTCTCCACGAGGGCTATTTTTATCCCCCCCAGCTGTCGGTGGGTGTCAGTGGAGCATGGGGCACAGGCGGAAAGGGAGACTTGCAGGGTGACTTTGACTGAGCCTGGGCTGCTTGGTACCTAAACCTTGGACAGGGCCTCCCCCCCTCTGTGTCCCCTCCCACTGCTGGCTGGCACAGCGAGCTCAGGGGAAGCCTATTGGTGGCAGCAGCTGCTGGGCACCACGGGAGGACCTGACCCATGGCTCAGCTCTCCGTACCTCCAAGAGAGTCCATCTGGCCTCCAGCCCTGCAAAACACTGACTAAACCCTCCGCTTGTAGACTCCGGACTCAGCAGTGATCTGGTCATCCCTGCTATGTAGGAAATTATATGCAGAAGCATTACGCTGCATTTTGGTCTATAATATCAATGAACAACCAGCTTGTTGGGTGTTTCCGTGCAGTAGAATGCAAAGGACTATGAACTGGCTGCACATTACCATTCATTCATTCAACTGACCTTTTAATGATACAAAAACTTTGGGGAGTTTGTTCACCCTCTTTCTAAAGTGATAAGCTGTTTTCAATTTCATGTGAATTGCAAGCCAATAAAAATAGTCAGAGGGAGTCCTTTTGTGTTGGGAAAGTCTAGCAGAAGACACTGAATCCATTGCTGACTATATTAGCACTTACTTGACAGTGACATTGTGCCAGTGCATCACACACAGCAAACAATTGAGCTAAACTGAGTGAGAATGAGAGAGAGAGGGAGAGAGCGAGAGAACAGTGCACTCTCTGTGCTGACATAATCCCTCTCACTTTACCCATAACCTGGACTGGACTACTCACTCTGAGGGCCTGTTGACAACACGTGAGTGCGCGCGCCACACAATAAACTGCAGACAAACCTCTAACAGAAAGACTATTACAACACACAGGCACTCCTCCAGCGTTGTTGCCTTGAAACAGAGTTAGAGCCAAAGTCCACTCATATTACACTACATATGCATATCTATAACAACCCCACTGCTTGTGAGGCACCTGTTTCTGTCCAAGTTACAAGCAGGCAGCCTCTGTCACCTTAAATGCCATGTTTATTGTGGAGGCATTAGTGAAGGTGACCGTAGGCTTGTATTGGACACTTCATACACCAAAAAGTATTTGGATGTGGGAGGCTGCCACGCTGCACTGTAGGTGAATGGGTCATTCATTAACACTACCACATCACACCAAATTAATGGCTGTAAGTGGGAGGGAAAACGTTTTCAAGATAGTGGTATTTATAAACACCCATTCATATCGTGGGAAAAAAAATAATACAAGACGTGGATGGCTGCACATAAATGAACAAACAACCAGAGAATTAAAATCTAGTTACTCTACTGGTAAGGAACACAGGCAATCCATCTGAATGAGAGTAAATTGAGAATGCTTGGGTGTGATTTGGATATGGGAGCCATGGAAATACCATCACGGCTGTATTCAGCTAATCACCAGACACAATATAACAGGATGCATTAGTAAATAGCTAATAAACCCCATTCTCACCGTTCGTAGGTGCTTCCTGAGAATGTACAAGATGAAGCCCCATATTCTGGACGTTACTCCGAGGAAAGTGCGGATGCCAAGTAAACACTGTCGGGTCTTCAGCATGTTGATGAGCACGCAAAGACCCAACAGGAACTGAACTTGAATTCGTCGTTGATAGCACGCTTGTCCGAAGTTGTTTCGATATTTACAAGAAACTTGCTTGCCGTGAGGTATTAAAATCCGTCTTTTGTAGCCACAGCAGTCAAACAAGCAGTTCAAATTAACTAGAGGCCAAGCAAACGTGTGAGTACCTTGCTCTGCACACTTGTGGCACAACTATCATTAAAGAGAAAACATTCGCATTGTAACCAGGATAGAAAGAGTTTGTAAAAATGTGGACGTGGTCAACAGTTTTCTGCACGACGGTTGCTGCTGCTGTGTGGATCTTACCACGCAGCTCGTTGACAAGCTAGCTCTGTAGCGGTGTAGCAACTAGCTAGTAGCCAGCAAGCTATCGCTAGCTCGATAGGGTGACCACCTTGAACCTTGGAGAAAAATACCCCAGAAACTTTCGGACCGCTCGTTGTCAAGCACCACTTCAATGCGCCTTTAATCTAGGTGGCGTCCAAAGAGAGAAATGTTTGAAAAGTTCCCAAAAGTCAAACCGGTCGGGATAAAATCAGTTTGTAGTTCACGGCAAATCCGGAATGAAACTGCGAGCCGCCATCGCCGCCTTGCCGTCACTTCCGTGAGGAGAACAAATGGTTGCGCGCAGCACGTCCACGTGGAAAGAAAATAAACAGACGTGGACGAGCAGCATTAGGAAGCCTTCTATTTCATAAAAGAGTTGAATTTATTAAGTTAAACAGATTGTGTTAAGAAGATTTTCAACTATTCCAGCAGTGCTTTTAGTGTTGATATGACTGTGATTTCTGCAGGATTAACAGTTTAGCCAGATAACTTTAAAAAGTTACAAAATATTAGAATGGATGATATTCCTAAACCTAAGATTCAAGTTTTGTTTTACAGATTCAAATTACTATCACCAAGATATGGCATAATCGTTTACATATTTACTTGTCTTACTTTATAATCCTGTTCTGTGGATGTAGTAAGAGTAATTTGAATATTTACAGTGGAGTTCTGTAACAAGCTGTCAGCAGACACCACAAGAGGGCTGCTTGTTAACGCCACGGTTCATTCATAGTTTTCTTGCAAAAAATGAATCTACTATTTCATCAGAAGCTGACAGACAATTAACAAAGAATCTCTACTAAGACACAAATGGCAACATATAAATATTTGGTGTAAAGTTAGTGATGTTATTTATAATGGGTTGATATTTAGTATCACTTGGTAGAATTAACGGACGGCAGACTTCGACCATATACCGATTTATGAAATGCTTAATGGAATCCAAATTCTCTGACTCATTTACAGTAAATTAACAATGATCACTTAAAAAATACAGTAAGCAAAATTAAAACACATGAACTCATACATGCATGTCGTTTATTTCCAGTCATGTCATAAAAAGGTCAAAATATACTTTAGAATGAAAATAAATAAATCAAAAAAAAAAAAAAAAAAAAAAAACACTGGTCACTGAGCCCAAGGATCTGAACAAATTAATTTGCTGCATTATGTAATATATAAAATAAGACTTCAGTGACATGTTGCATAATCATGTTTAATTACCAAAAAAACAACTCTGGCATAAAAAATATAATCTGACCATGAGAAATAGGAAATGTTCTTATAAATTCAGGCCACTTCTTCTTATTAACAGAGCACAATGTCTTACAGAACCATTAGGACATTTGTTCAGAGTTTCAAAGTTCCATAGGATGGCATTAAGGCCAAGGTTATGCACCACTGGGCTTAGACATCAAGATCATCATCAGGGTCCTCCTGGTCATAGTCGTCACTGGCATCAGGTTCATACAGAATCCGCCCTGAACCAGGGCCTGTGTGAAGGAGAGCTGTTTTCCTGTTACAGGGGAGAGAGTGAAGTTTTAAGGGTAGAAAATTCTGCCATTGAAATGCAATCTGTAAAGACAGACTCAAAAAATAACAAAAATGTTGCTCACTTCTCTTTACTAAAGACAAAGGGAAGTGCCAGTTTTTCCTTGGCTTCTCGCTCCTTGTCGGATAAACGGAGGTTGAAGGTCAAGTTGGCTGTTGGGTCCGCCTGAGAAAACAAGATGTACATGAACTGGTCAGTCCTTCCATGTCTGTGCCCTTTCTTTATTTATCTGAGCATAGTCTGTTGATATTGAGCAAGTGTGCTACTGCACCTCAGGTTCCTCAAGGACAGTCTGTATGGTTCCAGGATGACTAGGCTTGCTCTGTACTGTAACTGTAAGATCCTCTTTGATATTGAAAGTCTCCTCCTAAGGACATACAAATTAACTTGTATCGATAATATGACCCCAATATAGGAACAGAGAATAGTGTAGTAATCTCAAATGAAACACTTCTTACATCTTGCGTAACCTTTCCTGATTTCGAGCGCTTTGTTGTCTTTGCCACTGCTCCGTCTCCCCGAAGCCCAGGTCTGACGGTGATGACTGAAGTGGCCAAGTGGCATACACTTCCCACCGTACCCCGCTGATGCATATCTGAGTGCAGCAGACCGATAATAGTTCTCACAGCTCCCCCTAATGAAAACAGAGGAAAAGATCCAAACTAGTGGTATGTACGGCATGGTCTCACGGTTACACAATATTCAGGACTAAATCAGTGCTGTTAGTCTGTTTGACATAACATGGCTATAGCTAAAGATGTGCGCTGATGTTGTATTAAAGGTGAAAGAGCAAGCATGCAGGTGTCAGCAGGGGTGACCAACAGTAATTTTCCCAGGTCATGGTTTGGTCTGGGATCTTTACACTCCCTGATGTAACACTGAGTTCCTACTTTTATCTAGTTATGTACAAACACTGATTACCTTCATCCAGAAGAAAATGTTATTTCACTGATATTCTTGCATTAATAAGGCAGTATCTAACCTTTCTTAAGTTTCTGAAGACTCTCGCAGACGGCAGGAGGACTGACATGCCTCAGAATCCATGACAGAGAGTCGATAACTAGGGTAGCTGGTTTGGGTTGCTGTGTTTGCTTGAAGAGACTGGTAAGCTCCTTTACACTGAACTGGTGAACAGTGAATGGTGGGTTTTCAGTCCAGCCAAGGGGGTCTATGTAAGCATTATGAAAGTGTAGTCTAAAGTGATAAAAACAAATGATCAATGGTTAGTTTGGCTGTAGGCTGAATACACCGTCTCCCAAAGGTAGCTTGGACCCTTAAGTTACCTTTGCTTGGATGATCCGTTCAATCCATCTTTGAGCTCCTCTTCACTAACCTCAAAGCCCAGAACATGGACAACTTCCTCCCTAATTCAAATCAAAGGTTTAGTACTATTCGACAAGAATCACTTAATAATTCAAAATCATTCAACAGTCATTATATATATATAAAAAAACACTATAAGTTTAACTTTGCCTACCTATTCAATGCAGAATTGATGAAGCTCCACAGTAGCTGTCGACCAGAATAATTTGAAGAATCTACGAATACAAGTTAAGTTTACATGACATAACTATGTTTAATGTTACTGCATCTTGACATATGAGAAGCTACCTTTACACAAAACTACTTACCCTGTATTACAATAAACCCCCCACCATCAGTTCCTTGCAATATTTCAGGTAACATGGTAGACGCACAGTGTAGCAAGTAGCTTCAGCTAGCTAGCATGTTTTGGATCCACGGTAATTTACATCTATAAATGCCGCGATAAACATCTGAGAACTCAGTATTTGTATGACAAAGAACATTAAACTTGGCAAAATTGAGGAAGGGGAAAATCCGAGACGTTAAGTTAAATTTCACGACAAGTATTCTCCCCCCTATCCAAGTCCGAGAATGATTAGCTAGCATGTCAGTGACCGACATGAAGACTTCATTTCCCACAGATCTCTGCCACCCCCATCACACATGGGATATGTAGTTCAGCTACAGTTATAAGAAAATGGCGTTGTAGGGGCGAATAATTACTTTATGAACTACGTTACCCAGCATGCCCTCTTGTGACTGCCTCCGTGGGGGCAGCCACAAGAGGCTTCTACAATCAGTGCGCGCGCCGCGCAATACGGGACTGTGCGGAATTGTATTTTAGTCCAACTCCCGTCGTTTTCTGTGCGTATATCGCAAGAAAGACAACTTCGGCTGAAAAAGTTCTCGCAAGAATGTTTTGTGTATGGACCTACACGGTGTATTAATCGTCTGACATCTGACAGACTTTTACGTTCTGCCACACGTCTAGTTTTTATTGCGAGGATTATGTATGCAACAACGTTAGCAGTGACGAAGAAAAATGAGCTAGTACAGCTAAGCGACAACCGAATTAACGTTAATTTTCAGTCGGGTAATGGTGTGGCTATCGCTTAGACGCGGCTTGCTTTGGAGTAATTCCTGAAACGGATCCCCAGCAACGGGATATTACAACTTTAACCTCGAGTGGAGCGTTTGTTGGGTAGAGTTGAATTTGGAGACCCGCGCCCTTGGTTCGCTGCTAAAGTTGCCTGAAAGGTGCAGTCACGCCGGGGCAAAGACACAGCGCCACGGCTGCTGCTCTGGCTAGCTCGCCTGCTGCTCCTGCTTGGATCGAGGCCTTGTTGCCGAGGCGACAATGCTCGAAATAATGTCTGACCACCAAGGTAACAGTTATGTTTCACCAGACTCAACGACTAGCCAGTAATCGCCCTGTTCATTTTAGATGACGATATAGTTACTGTTAACCTAGCTATCCGCTCTGTTTTGCGGGCAAACCCGAATGTATGGCTAATGTAATATCTGGTGTATGCTAACATTGACGTTAGCTAACGTTACTTGGGTTGCTCTTTTACATCTGTATTAGAAAATAAGTTTTATCAGCAAAAATATATCGAGGCTACGTTAAAGCGAATGTCGGTCTTCTGACGTTTACTTTTAACACAGTATTAACGTAGAGTTGCAGAGTTGGGTTAGCTTGTTAGTTAACGCGCCGACCCAACAAATACGGCTCAACAAACTCTTTTACAGGAATCAGTTCTGTAACTTGTATTAACTTTAACTCAGCTGATATCACGAAGCGTTCTAGTTAAAGTGGCCCACCGTTCAACCACAAACACCAATATGTTCAGTACGAACGCTGATGGCAGTAGTGACACGGCCGGTTAACGTTACACTCACCTTGCTATCACAAAGCTAACTTGGCTAACGATAGTGAGCCACCTACTTCGATTGCAAGAGAGCCCATTAGCTGCTAACTGGGTGGCTTGCTAGTGTTAGTCAACTGTATGGGTTTAACTATCGTAGCTTTCACAATTCACTTCAACCAACTGCAGTGCAGTGTTAGTCCGACTATTTTCACAGTAGGAAATAATACGCATTAACTTTGCCGAACATAAGCTAACACTCGTTCAAACTTGTTGCTCGGGATTTTAATGTTGCCACTCGCTACAGTCGACGTAACATGTTGTTAGCCTCTGACTTGGTGTTCAGCTAATGTTGGCAATCTAGCTTCAAGATAATACAAACTAACATGAGTGTTACATCAGTTTCCCATCAGCTCTGTTCACGAACAACCTATGTATTAATAAGGCGAAGGTGAGATGTTAAATGAATGAAAAACGATGTACAGGTGATGAGCAAATCTAGCGACTCCCCCGAGTTAAATTTAGCTAGCGATCAAGTGCTCAATGACCACCTACTACAGCTGTGGAAACGATGCTAAATTTCGACATGTATGGCCTTATATTTCAAGTAGATCTTTATCGATCAGACTAACTGTAGCTAACGTTAAACCCGCGCAGCACTCCGAGAATGCTAACGGTTGAACACAAAAACGCCGTGGTTGTTTACCGAGCGACGTTAGCAAGTATGCTTATGCTAGCCTTTGGTGGTTTCTCGGCGTCCTCCGAAGCATATACGAGTTTACTTTGTCTGTACTGTGTTCAACTCTACACGAACCAATACCTGTGACTCATGGCGCTTCTCTCTCTCCTTTAGATTCACTGTTGGCATGCAAAACGGAGCCTCTGGTGAGTACATTTTGAGTGATATTGGTGTTATTTTGGAACTTTAAGCATTTACTTTAAGACTTTATAGGATGCGCCTCACTTGTAAATGGCTGTAGGCATGTTTCAATATGAACACTTTGCTTTCTGCAGCCCCCAGAGAGGAAAAAGAGGACTGTCGAGGACTTCAACAAGTTCTGCAACTTTGTTCTGGCATATGCTGGATACATCCCCAGCCCCAAAGAGGTAAGCTGCCAAGTAAGGCTGCTATGGATATCAGAAATGACTCAATTTTATAAGTAATTGGCTTCCCATCATAAAACTGTGAGAGAATGCTTGTGGTACATTATTTTTCTTGTGTTTTTTTTCCTTATTTTGTCATTTGTGTGTAGGAAAGCTCATGGTCCCCTACGTCCTCCAGCTCTGCACACAGTTCAGGGCTGTCAGCCGATGGTGGCGGTGGAGGCAGCAGCTCCATGGGTGCTACTTGGGGAGACGGAAGCTCTGACATCCACACCATCCACACATTTGTCCGTAAAGCTCGTGCAAATAAGGGCAAAAACATTCGCCGTATGCACTCTGATAGCACTCTGCTGGACAAGATGCGCCTTAAGGACTCCCTGTACGAGAGCCAGGCCAGCAGCAAGGCCGAGCGCAAAAAGGACAAAAAACTGAAAAAGCTCTCTTTGGGTTCGGCCATGACAGTGGTAGATAGCGGTAGCAGCGAGGGCGAGAAGAGAGCTCGCATCAAGCGCAGCAAAAACCCCAAACAGCCGAAAGCACCCAAGAAGCTCAAGAGCTCAGCCACTCAGAGTGAGACAGACTCTGAGGCGAGCCATACACACACAGAGGTACAACCTGCCAGGGAGGAGCTGTCGGTGCATGGGGCCTCCACCCCAGATGAGCAGGGGCTGAGGAAGATGCAGCCGGAGGAGTCCACCAGGGAAGCAGAGATGAGCTCCAGTGAGGGTGAGACCTGGATCGCGGACGAAGACATTATGGTGGAGTCAGGTAGGTCATCACATCCTCACTCTCGATCTGAAATCTTTGAAATTATCTCTGACCACAGCTGATCATAAGGAACCATATGAAACTCATCTTGGGTGTCTGTCTTTGCTTAATATCTGCCCAATGTAGACTTTTTCATTTACAATGTCCCCTTTTCTCCACACAGGTGACGACTCATGGGACTTGATCACCTGTTACTGTGGAAAGCCATTTGCAGGGCGGCCAATGATCGAGTGCAACCAGTGCAGCATATGGGTACACTTGTCATGTGCCAAGATCAAGAAGTCCAATGTTCCTGACATCTTTTACTGCCACAAGTGCAGGGACTTGCGGCGGTCAGGACACAAAAAAGACACTTAGAGACAAAGGGGAGGGGAATGATGACACTTACACCCACACCCTTTTTGCTTTCCTTCAACACCCATTGTTTTCTTTGACGTCTACAGCCAAAACAGCCTAAATTCTCACCTGGATGGCAACTGTATTGTCAGTTTGTAGGATTTCTGTCGACAATCACAACCTTATTTCTTATTTATCCCTCAGTGTGTTTTTTTATTTTTATTTTTTTACTTTTTTTGCCCCCTGTTAAAACTGGACAGAAGGCAACAATGACAGTGGAGAATCATTTATTTGTAACTAATTAATTCCTATATTGATCGGCTTTACAATTATATGATAGTGTTGTGCACAGAAATAGCCACATTTTAGTTTTCATGGAAAGTGCATGTCAACTTGTTGTGAATTATTTCTTGAGGATATAGATAGAAAATGTCTCTGTGTTCCAAAGAAAACTAAATAGTTTTTGTTTCACTGTAAGTGAGAGTCTTGTTCCTCTCAACTTTAAATCAGTGCAAATTTCACACCTTGATAAAAATGTAGATAAAGAAAGGAAAATTTCACTCCTGATATTTTGTTTAGAAGTATCTAACATTGCTAGATGGGCAGCTCCTTTTATTTTTGGTTGTATTTTAGTGATTTATGTTGTTTGTTTTCATTTTTTTCCCTCAGTGGTGATCACTGAGTGTTAAGCCGTAGAGATCTCACTCTAGAATAAGTGATATTTGGATTTAAAATACCCGATAAAGTTGTTTTTATTGTTTTTTCTGAACTGCATCTAAATTGCTGAAAATCAAATTGCACACAGACAATTGTGTTTCAACAGTGCACTTTTTAAATGTAGGCCTAAAATGCCATTTCCTCTGCATATTAGGGTGGTATTAGAAATATAATTAGCTACAACCAATGTAATCTGTACATAGCATGTAGCTGTGTCTGTACATTTGCGGTGCAGCGCTTAATGTTTCTCCCTGTCTGGCTTGCCCACCATTGATAGCCATTTACCATGAACAACATTGATTCAAACATTGGAAGCTGTTAAGTTTTGATCTTTTTGTTTCCATATTTTGTTTTTCATCTTTGAAAGTCATCTGATATGGGAGGATGATGTAAGATGAAAGGTGGGCCAATGCTTTACGATGTCAAAGTGGCTCTGAGGCCTGCGCATGAATGGTTGTAAAATATTTGTTTTTGTTTTTTTCTATTTCCTATTGTTTATTTCTTAGCTTTCTGAAAAGCGGGTTGAGAGATGATCCCGTATCAGAGAATGGACGTATGATTGTCTCACATCGAGAACGAAGTTGACTGTAGTGTACAGAAAATAAGTTGACGCCACTCCTGTTATGGCACTCGTTGGTTGGTTTTTTGATTTTGCTTTTTCTTTTGTCAGTGGGAGAGTCTTGGTTAGTACCCAGTAGCATTTGCACTCTCACCGCCACTTCTTTGATTCTATGTACATACCCTATTCTTTGACAACTGTACATATGTGAAAGTGAAGAGAGAAAATAACCAAGCAAATACTATATTTTCTGCATTCTGATATTGTTTTCTTTAATTGTAGCTTGAAAAATAAAAGTCTTTTGGGGAACACAGAGGTGGTGGATTTGATTTGTGTGTAACAATCACGTACAAATAGACATGAAATAATGCATACATTTACATTTTTTATTGTCAACACAGTTTTATTACTTGGAAGCACACAGCAGTGTTTGTCATTGTGGTTTTCACCACTAGAGGGAGACAGTCAACAGGCATGCCAACTTGGATAGTGTGGCAGTAAAATAAATATGAACAAATATCTGAGAATCTCATATCACAAAACAAAATATTTTTACACATTAGGCGTAATGGAGGATTTGGATCGGAGTCGAGAAAACGAGCAAGCAGCAAAGGAGCTCAGTGTTTGGAGACGCTCTTAGTCGCTGTAATCTTCCAAATCGAAGTCAGGCTCATCCTGTAACACATAAACAATGCAAAGCTGCTCAGTTCATTGTCTGAGGAAAGCAGTGTGCTCATAAATCATAGATGCTGATTCATTGTTATGGATTTGAGTGATCTGTCATGCCCTATTCATGGAGAACCTGGACAAGCCATGCAACTGGAAAACTGTTTAACAAATTTATGGAAAATGACAGTCACACAAGATGTTTGGGAGATGTTTTTTCAGTTTGAAGTAGTAAATGTTTGGCTGCTTGTAGCTTAGGATAAGTTGGAGGGAAAATCAACCCAAACACATATCCTTAATATATGTGTTAGTAGTGATAGTTGTCTCCAATTAAAACAAGGCCTGGGATATCCAAATCAGCTATTAAAATGGTAATGATCAACAACTTTAGACAGATCAGTCATCAAGCTTGTTCCATGATGCACTGACCATATAGACCTGCATGTAAGGGTACACACATTGTGCTAGATTAGATGGACATTGTTTTCCAGTATAGCTTCTAATACAGTGACAGTATGAAGTTTCTCTCTTGTTTCTCACCTTTCTGTTTCGGTAACTGGACATCAGAGAGCCACCAATGGAGTCCAGAGGAGCAACCTTCCTCCTGTAGACACAGCAAAAGAGGAAAATCAGATGTTCAGACATTACTGCTGTGAGGTGCAGTGACTGTCTGGTAAGTGCAGATGCATCATTCAGAATCACTCAATACTAAATGGTCACAATATGCTATACACGCTGCTTATTTCATATTTCTATATCTGATTTTGACCAAACACCATGAGCATCAAAGGAGCTTCAAAGGAGACCCATTTGACTTCAGAAAGCTCTGAATGCAAAATAATTATAATCTATGTACTATATATACAATAATAGCAATAATAATAATACTGTATAATCTAAGCAGAAATCTAAGAACAAAAAATATAACTTCCAAAGTTATGGGGTTAAAATAGTCCCATAATTAAAAGTGAATGCAAACAACAAAATTTATAGATGTCTTTTTGCAAGTTCATTACTCCAACAAAAAGTTCTTAGAAAATTCTATTACAAATTTGGAAATACATTTGTGTTGTTATTCTCTTCAAATACAAATTGTCTTCTTTATTTAGATGATAACTGACATAACACCAGCTGAAAGTTACAGCATGTTTGTGTATGGGAAAATACATTTGCATTGCTCATTTATTAATCAAAACAGACATTTGCAAATCTTATTCTCTGCATCCGTTCGACCACGAAACTCATCTAACCCCATACATAATACATACATGCACCTGTATACTATAAGGTGCCAGTATCGTCCTCTTGCTCCCCTCACCTCTTGTCGTTGTTTTTGCGGTGGTGCTGGTGGCCATGGCGGTGGACAGGCAGGTGCTCCAGTGGGGTGAGGAAGACTGTAGATTGAGAGGGGCGACCATCCACGTCCCGATCCCGGCTTGTGTCCCCTGCATCGCCCACAGAGAGGTCTCCCTGCTCCAAGTGCCCAGGCAGGCGGGGGAACCACTCCTGGTCCGGCCAGTTGACATCCTGAGGACAGGAGCAAGATAAAACCACGATGATCACAAGGTTAGAAGACGTTCACACATAATTAAAACCACTTAGACTCCGATTTCTCCTTAAATGTCCCCTTAAGTAGCTTCAAAATCAGAAAAATATTTTTTCCATACTGTAGGACAGTGTCACATACATATGCTGTATCTGCTGTTTTGAGTGAAATATTCAAACGTAAGATGCCATTGTTTTATGGCTGCAGCATTACATCACATAGAAAATATCTACATTTCTTATGCATCATTTTATACACAATTGCCTGTAATTCAGCAGGACATATTTAGTATCTTTGGAAACCTTCTGTGGGTTTGATCAAAGCTTGGCTATACAGCAGTAGCAAACCTACCAATGAGACCGCCAGAGCTGAAAAGGGAAGATGCCTGACAGATATTAGCAATACTTTGATTTGTCAATTAAGTTTATAATTGTTCCATTCGGGTGATTGTGGATAAGGCGGGAAATTGCAGATTCTTATAAAGCAAAGACTACATATCCATTTTGCCTCTAATGTAAACAGTGTGAAAGGGTAAAAATGGTGACTAGGATGAGCTCATTGGAAAACCTACCCTTCTCTTTCTGAATCTCTTTGGTAAGACAAAGGCAGACGTCTCCTCCAGCAGCAGGTAAAAAGCCAGGAGAGCCGGCACACACCTGGAGCAAAGCATCTGAACACACACAGTTAGATGGTCAGAGTCAAATTTAAAGCTTTGGATCCACCACAGCAAA
>OMKZ01014653.1:6971-32266 GCA_900302535.1 Neoniphon sammara
TTGTCCCTTTTTTTTTTTTTTTTTAGCTGTTGCAGATGATGTGAAGAGCGAAGATGCACTAGAAGGTCGTCTAAATGGAGAGAAAGAGACCTTGGATGAGATGGATGAGAGCAGGAGGGACGACAAAAATGGATGCAAAACCAGGTTCATGTTCAATATCGCTGATGGAGGCTTTACAGGTGAGGAACATAAATCTCACATTGTGTTGTTTTCTTACTGAATCAGGCAAGAAAATGTTCTTCACAGCAGCCTGTAGAGGGAGAGAAGGAGCTGTCCAGTGCTAACACAGTGCTGTACTTGTCACACAATTCAGCAACCAGGCCTATAAAAACATCATCCGCTCTATTTTTAATGAGACTTTTTAATGAGGAGCCCCACATTTAGAGAGGCACTCCCTGAATATTGTAACTTAGAAATCATGATTACAAAGGTTTACTGGCACCTACAAATGTTTGAGCACTACCTGTAATAACTGTGGTAATGTCCAACTAAACAAGGAATTAATTAATTGCAATCTGTGGTTTATTGTCTGAAGTGCCCATGTAATTGTTTCTATCTTGAACAGACTAAGAGATATCTTAGGGACAGGGCTTCTGGACACAAGCACTGCATGCCATTAGAACACAAAATCTTGATTATCCTATGGCAGAGCATTTTCTGGAAAACATGGGGGGAAATGAAGACCTGTTAGTGGTAGAAGGCCTTGAACATATTGAACGAGGGGGGAACTGTCAACGCAAATTATTGCAGAGGTCCCACTTTTGGGATTTTTACGAACCCTGGATTAAATGAGAAGATTGGTTATACTCCTTTTCTGTAAATAGAAATCTGCTTTATTGTTGCATTCTTAAGTCTAATTGATGATGACTGATGATGCTCATTAAGGTATGATATGTTTGGTTTCAACTGTTTCCAGTTGAAACCAATTGCCATTTTTGGCTACTTTGTTTACAGTTCTGTATTGTTGGTACTGAGCAGCACTATTGAAGTAGTAGGGGTTTAACTATCCTTTCAAATAAGGGGTTTTGCATCCTACCACCTTCAGTCTAATGTGAAAATATATGAGGATGCAAAATGATGGTCTATATACCTCTATATACCTTATACCTCCAATGCTAATATTGCCTATTTTTGGTTTTGTGTGTTCCTCTGTCATGCATTTCTTTACTTTATGTGGTGCATTGTGATGGGTTTTGAAGCTGCAATGGGAAAAAAAATACCAATGACTCACCATATTTAGCTTAGCATTCCAGCATTTTATGGCTTTGTGAAATGAGGATAATGCAACATTAAGAACAGAGCAACTGGCAAACAGGATCCAAAAATCCCATTCGTTTTCACAACTGGCGGAAAAACAAAAGAAAACAAAAAATAAAGGAACCATATATTTTCTGAAAGCCCCCAAAGCTCTGTAGAGGACAATACCTTTCTCTGGGATATCTACAGCAGCTGATGAGGGAGGGATGAGTCAGAGCTGTCTAAACTTTATATAACTGTCTAAATTGAATAATGTCCTATGCACTCAAAAGGCAAGATACATGTTCTTTTTCTAAGAGTTTAATTCCCTTAAGGCAGATTAAGGAAGTTTCACAGTTTTTATCTGCCTACCAGTCAAATGACCTTGTAAATGCTAACTGAACTGTTTGATACTAGAAGGATGTGTCTGTGTCTGCTTATTTTCTCTTGGCCAATAAGTTTGAACACTGCATGCAAGCTTGAATCCGACTTGATGTGCTGTTCTTTCTATTCAAAACAAAGTATTTCATTTTTCATAAGAACTGCCTGTCTTTAAACTTACAGAGTTGCACACTCTATGGCAAACAGAAGAGCGGGCAGCGCTGTCATCTGGGAAGATGTATGACATCTGGCACCGTCGCCATGACTATTGGCTGCTGGCTGGCATAGTAACGTATCCTTTCCCATATGTAGGAAAGAGACGTTCAGCATCTGGAAAAGCAATTTAATATCTATTACCTGGAGGAACTGGAGCTGATTTCACCGAAGAAATGATATTTACCACAACTCTGATCTCCACAACCCTCTATAGCTGTTTTATTTGAAGAACTTTATGAGATTCTGTGGTCCGATTTGTTTTCCTTGACCAGGGTGCAATTTCAGACACGGCTATGCTCGCTGGCAGGACATTCAGAATGACCCGCGTTATGCGATCCTAAATGAGCCTTTCAAGACTGAGATGCATAAGGGCAACTACCTAGAAATGAAGAACAAGTTCCTGGCTCGACGCTTTAAGGTGAATTGTGGGTATTTCTGCTGTTATTGTTAGGAATAACTAGCAATGGCTGAAAGGACTGAAATATGTACCATTTGTCTTCTCTCTGTTTAGCTGTTGGAGCAGGCTCTGGTGATTGAAGAGCAGCTGAGGAGGGCAGCTTACCTGAACATGACGCAGGACCCCAGCCACCCGGCCATGGCCCTCAACACACGCTTCGCTGAGGTGGAGTGTTTGGCAGAGTCCCACCAGCACCTGTCCAAAGAGTCTCTGGCTGGGAACAAGCCTGCCAATGCCGTGCTGCACAAAGGTCTGTACTCCTGTTGAAAAAAAAGGAAAAAAAGAAAAATAAATAAATAGCAATCTGATCAGTGTTAGATATTTTTGGCTCACCTGCCAAAGGCTGGCAATGTAAAACAAATAGCTGTAAGACAGATTTTTACTGGCCAAAATAATTAATATGCTTTTTCATTGAAATATGTAGCCAAACCAACAATCAGTGCTGTGTGAAACATTCAGTAGAAGAGACAAGGGCAGATTTAAGAGCAGAATTTTAATTGAATTTAATTTAATTTAAATATAATTTTCCTTATTTTCTACTTTTAATCTTTTTTTATTTTTGGTGTTCTCACACCTGCTATGTGGTGTCACGCTGGAATAAGATTAAATTTGAACTAAAGTCAGGTTATGTAACCATGCAGACAGCAGAGAAGAAAGAGAAAGAAAGAAGAACAGACAGGAAAAAAGGACAGAAAGAAAAAGATCATACAGCAGGACAGATCACAGATGCCACTTGAGATATGAGAATTTGAATGATGTCTCACTCTTTGATGGTGTGTGTGGGTAGTGAGTTGGTGCTCAAGGCTTTGTGTTGCAGTAAAATAGGTAATATCATTATTTCTGTCCTTTTGACATGATGTTCATTTTCTTGCTTGTGCAGTGCTGAACCAGCTGGAGGAACTTCTGAGTGACATGAAGGCAGACGTGACACGGCTGCCCAACATGCTGTCCAGGATCCCACCGGTGTCGGCCCGCCTGCAGATGTCTGAGAGGAGCATCCTAAGTCGCCTCACCAGCCGAGGCAATGAACCTCCACCGCAACAGGTGGGACAGGAGGTGGTGGTCAGGAGGGTCAGGGTACATCTCTGCTAGAGAAATCTTCATCTTGAATAGTAATTGCTGGACCCCCACTACCGGGGAAGGCCTAGAATTTGGTATGTCACTTACTGACTTACTGAATTATTGAATTACTTTTTTCAGAAATAAGATAATGGAGCCTCATGTTGGCAACATTAGACATTGCTAGGGACAGGATCCGGCAAGCACAGCCCTAGTTGTTCTAGTTGATCCTGTAATGAGTTCTAAAATCCAGCAAGTGTCAAGAATTTTCTGGTGGCAGTCACTCCAACTGTTTCAAGATGTCACTTGCTCTAGATGATGTTTTACACAAGCCGACGTGCATTGAAATAAAAGTTCTGTCAGCCCGCTGGTAGATTTTTTCCCCATGTGTTTTGAGACTGAACCAATTTTAAGATCGTAAGATGGAGATTTGTTTGCAGTGTAGTCTTTTGTTTCTTTTGATTTGACCTTGACTAGGCCTTGGGCTCAGTACAATTTAGAACAGAGCTCAGTAAGTTGCGGGGTTGAACATGAGTGTTCATTACTCAAGACTTGGCAACCGCATATTTCTTCAAAAAACCGAAGAAGCTCATGCTCCTTATCCTCCATAGACCAGCGTCCCCAGGTGTAATGTACAAAAAAAAGATGGAAATGTCCCCTTAAGTTGTTTATTTTCGCCATTAGGTGCAACATTTCAGTCCCCAAAGGATTTGACAAAGGCTCTATTCTTTCACAGGTTTTATTTTGTCTCTCCTGCACCTGTTCATCAAAGTTGCATGTGTGTGTTTTACTCTGTTATACAACAGATAATTTCAGCCCAGCAATCTGATTGGTCATGCATTCTAACTGTGTTTTATTGGTTGCTATGCCAACTCTTGTAGTAACCAGGGAGACTGTCAGCAATCTATCTTGTTTTCCTTCTTGTGTTCCCACAGTGCATGTAAACACTACTGAGTATGAGAGCTTTGCTAACTATTGTATAGAGGCCATAATATCCTCTTTCCATACCTGTTTCATCACTGTCCTATCTATAGTCACAGATATGAGCACCTTCTTTGTTACTGTGATATTAAGGTAATATCATATAAGAGAGTAATGTAGTATGTAGTAGTTTAATTTGTATTTTATGTGCTTTACTCAGCCTTTCACCCAGGGTGGGTTTGGCTGCTCCCAAATGTACAGCAGCAGTTTTGGAGGGGGATTCAGAGGGCCAGGTGGACAGCCCATGGTCAACTACAGTCAGATGCCTCTTGGACCCTACGTCAGTGGTAAAGATCAGCTTCATTTAGACTTTCCTGTAGATTTCAGGTCATTTGAAGCTCATGGCATCGGAGCTTGGTCATATGACTGAAATGATGGCACCTGTCACATGATGTTCTGCAGGCAAAGACTGATACGGAGCACAGATAAAGATAATTCCATTCTTGACAATGTAACTGTTATGTAAGCAAAGGTCATGAGATGCCTCATAACTGCCCTAATGTGCTTTACTTTTGCACCAACAATAATTTTGCGAGTGTAGATGTTTGTTAGATATTTGCATCATCACATATTTCAATGTATATGACCATTTGTGTAGTTTACTCTGCTTACTTAATGAAAACTTGATGCATACGATTTAGAATTGATGCTGAAGTGCAAGAAAATAAACTAATTTTCAAGAACTTGCACAACATTTATATCAAGTATTTTTGGTGAGTCAGTGAACAGAAAGCTGAATTTAAATGAGATATTGAATTTGCTGATCCAGTTTTGTTTTTATCCAGTGAGCCAATCTATCTTATTCTCTTGTATTCCTCACTATAGTCTGCTGAGAAGAGTTATGCCTTTTCAGCACATTTCATCATGTCAGAATGAAACTACATACTAAAAATATGAATTCTGTTCCTGCTTCAGTTTCCTCTAACGGCCCCCCACCCCCAACAAGCCATCTGGACAAGAAGTCACTTGACTCCCTGAGAGATGTGGCCACCCCTGACCTCAAGTCAGGGAAACCCAGTGATGTCATCTGTATCGAGGACTAGACCAGCTCTGTAACACTGACCAGAGGTCAGTAACTCCCAGGGATGACATCTGCATGGATAACAGCTGTCTGTCTCTTCTGCCACATCCTTTTCTTTCTCCTGCTCCTTCCCGTCGGCCAACTCTGACTTGAATCTATAAAAAGAAGCTCTCTGTCTACGGATAAAGCGATTAACTTTTTGATCAATACAGATGTATCTATCTATCTTAACAATTGCACTTTTATCTTTCAAGGATCTAGAAGTATTTCAATAGATATTTGCTTTTGTTAACTTTTGCTGGAGAGCTGAGGATTAGGAGGGAAGATGGAACAGCTCTTCTTAGAGGGGAAAATTTTCTTTTCTTTTTTTTTCCTTCTTTCTCAGCTCAGCACTACAGGGCGAACCTCTCTATGTGAGCACGTTGGTGGTGCCGAGGCTCTGATGCTCCTGATTGGGGCTCAGTCTAATCATGGAATGTGTGTTTTGTTCGTGCCAGCCCTGACTTTTTTATTCAGTGTGCACCCTGTTGCTTTCATCCATCTGGCTATTCACTGTGCACTGTGACTGTCCCCCAGTTGGAGCTTGTTCCTGAAGAAGAGGAGCGAATTAAAAGGAAGGCTTCAGTCATAGTTTGATAGGAGAATGTTTTTACGAGAGCCAATTATGTTCCTTTAAAATGAATACCTGTTTTGTCATTCATGTAGTAGCCAGTGGGCAAAGTGTTGATTTGAAAGTATCAAAGACTACTATCATGTATGCAGTAGCCGGACGCACTCTGCCTCAATCCTCTAAAGACTGCCACCCACTGGTCGTCTGGAGAAAGTGATTTCTACCAAGACTGCAGATACTTGACTGCAGCACCCAGCAACCTGTGAGGGTGGGTCACTCGTACTGTATATATTCAAAGAGACTGCTGTTTATTTTACCTCACATAGGTCTAATCATAGTGAAAATATGTATACATAATAGATGGAATCAAAAGGCGGGGGTAATCCGTAGGTGATCATACAGAGCAGGACGAAACTGTGGGAGTGGCAAAATGATTTTTAACACATTTCAGAGAAGACTGAGTATTTCTGTGTATGGTACAATATTTGTGTTTCTTTCTATATTTGAATGTTAGTAGTGGCTGTAGAGCTAAACCCTGGGGCCATGACCAGTGGGACTGCACTATAAACAGGAACTCTTCTGGTCTACATCCACATACGGGGCTTTAACCATCAGTCCTATCTCAGTCCTGGGTGGAGGGTGGAGGAGATTTTTTTCTCTATGTTTTTTTTTTGTTTTTTTGCCTTACATCCCAGGGACTTTCCCAGTTCCCTTTCATTGTGAGAACTGATTAAGAAAAATATGTGCTTATGACACTATGTCACCTTAAGGCTTGCGCTTGTCATGAAATAAGCTTTCGTTTGCTTATCTTTACGTTAAGATAAAATTAGATATATTTGAGCAAAATATTTCAGTCATTGGTTCAGTGCCATTAAACGGGCTCTGCCCAGTCTAGAAGTGAGAATATGATTTGTTGTTCGTTGATGCAGTGTATTTTCTCCATTGAGGTAAAGACTGTGCTTTGTGGTATTACAATCTATGCCTCAATTTATAGGAATACTCTCTGTATATCAGCTTTTAAGGACCAATGTTGCACAGCATTACTCTTGGGAAACTGTCTCTACTTCAAGATTCACGTCAAGATTCTTCAGTCACATGTTGGTTCCTTCAAGAGTATATGTTGTAGCCTGGTGCTTTACCTGGTGTAAAGACACTGTAGCATGGTATAGCTACATATCTTGTCCATTCCATCTGTGTACTAATGAACGTGACTGTCCTACAAGTGAAGAAACGACCTTTTATAAATTCAAGGTTACTGTATTTCCTTTTCTATGGATTCATTGTTTGAATGTTTGGACTCAAAGTACAAATCTTAATTGAGGCATTTGTCATTATTCTTTCCCCCAAAGACCAGTGGCATTAACTGTTTGTATTATGATTATTGCCATTGCTACAGCACTTATTTGACATTGTTGAGATGAGGATTGTGATCAGACTATTCTAAACTTTAAGAGATTCTGTTGTACAGAGTTTGTGAGTGTATTTTGTTACTCTCCTCTTACCAGTTCAAATGATTGTCCTGAGGTGCTCTGTTCTGACCCCTTTTATTTACCGTATATTGTGTTACTGCAATCTCTTTGCCAATTGTTTCTCAGATGACGCGCTTTAACTAAAAAGTAACATTGAGTGCAACATTACGAGACATTGATCAGCAGTCTTTATTTGAAAATTACCATGAGATGAAACCTTGCGCTATTCTTTGTTAGTGTTTAGCAGTGCTGTTTTGTTCACTGTGTTTCTGTTCATGCCATCAATTACTTGACCTTGTTAGGTTGCTTGACAGAGAGAACCTCAGAAACATGTAAATAGTGAGAGATTTTTTCAGAGATATGTCCATCTCATGTAGATTTATGTACCAAACTGGAAAAAAACCTGAATGTTTGCAGGGTGGTGTTGCCATAAAACTGCAGTGTGCACAGAAACGTGCTCATCAATCAACATCATGTCTGTTTCCCTCTGGAGTGATGACTATGAGATGACGTCGAAAACACCGCTCAAATGAAATGCAATCAAACTGAAGTCAGTATGAATGTAACGTCTGTTAGAAAAAAAAGGCTTCAGTCTAATATTATAAATATGTTAACAATGTATGTACATGCTTATAAACTTGGCTTCAAAAGCTACCAAAAGACCCTGGTAAAGGCACCTTTGTTGCAGTGAATGCACAGCATGTGAAACGTTTTGTATGACGGTTCACTTTGGGGAGGCAGTAGTGGTTGCTCTGTGTGGCTAGCATTTACAGACAATGAGCTCCAAGCAGTGTTATGGTACTGATATTTGTGCTGTATAGCAATTGAATGAAAAAAAAAGTGAATTGTCATCTTTTAATTTGTATTCTGTGTATTTGTTCAATGTGTTTTAATAAATCTTCTGGACAACAGTGAAAGTGTCTGATTATTCTCTTTTCAAGAGTTTTACTGTTTAACTTCCTAACCTTGCAGAAGAGTGAGGGAAAATAATCAGGATTGATTGAGTTCGATTGGAGGACTGCAGATGTAATTACAGCAATCTGACCTCAGATTATCTTGTGTTTAGAGAACAGTGTCTGCCAGCAGTGCACGTCACAATCTGCATGAACCCACAGCACTGTAAATGTGATTAGAGGCAGAAATAGAAGCACTGACACTGGTCAAAATAGCAGGCAGACAGCCATTCACATACTAACCCATAATGTAAAGAGAAATACATATTTTATAATTGTCACTCACTTACATAGTAGTCAGTGATAGGCAAATAGAGCCAGACAAATGCTATTGCTAAAAGAAAAAAAAAAGAAGTCTCAATTTTCATGTAGGCTAATGTCAAACAATTACATTAATCTCCCTACTCCAGCAAAGCTAGAAACAACAGTCAGATTAATATTTTGCACAGGCATTTTTTATTGTGCAGATGAATTTGAATGTGCTCAATCTATTGCTCCAAATCATTTCCCAGCTCACCTTGAGTGTTGACTAGAAATCAGCTTCCCCACCCTTTTTTTTTTCCAAACCTCAGTACATTTCAATGCTGACACAAGTACAGTGTAAATAAGCAACTTCACCTTTAGTCCCACTCGGAAGAGCTCAGAGAATGAGTTGCCCCTAATTCCCTTTGTCCTGCCCACTTGCTCTGAATACCTGCCCTGATTGGTGCAAATGCTGCCCCCTAGGCTTTTCATTGGCCGCATGCATGACTTTGGCACGCTGTCATTGGCCAGTTGTGGCTGAGAGCCCCCTAGCCTGCTTTGTGCTGCTGTCTGGGAAGCAGCAGGGGTCTGGGGAGTGGGAGGAGGGAGTGAACCAAAGAAAGGACAGAAAAAGAATGGAGGAGGGCAGGGGGGGGACCCATCTGAAAAAGAGAGGGATAGAGGAGGGAAGATAGAGGGGAGGAACACAACCAAACAGGGAGGGAGAAAGGGGAGGGAGCAAAGGGGGGTTACCTCATCCACAGCGGCTAGTGCACACGGTGCAGGGAAGAAGTTGTGGGAAAGTAAACAGCACAGGGGAGAATTTCAGCCTGTGTTCTCCTACTTGCAACCCTCGTAGGAGACTGAGGATGAGTGTGCTGGACCTGGCAGTGTGGTAAAAAAAAATCACTGGGAGTTTATGGGAGGTTACCAGGATTAAAGAGTCACCAGGGAGTGCCTGCAGCTTCTCGGAGGAAATACTACTAAGGACAAGGAGGTGAGAGGCGTATATTTATTGTCCTCCACACACACACACTCTCTGTCTCTTTCCTTACCTGGCTCTGCTTCCCTTTAGCTTTCCTCGCTCTCGCTTCCCCTCCCTGTCAGCATGGTTAGCATGCTGCAGAGGCAGCAGCTTTGTCCAAGGGGGGCCATGGATGGAGTGAGACCGGGTGTGTGTGTGTGCATGTGTGCGTGCTGTTTTGTCCCATTCTGTCCTGGGCAGCTGAGAGAACAAGGGGAGGAGGAGAGAAGATGAGAGCAGGCTGTGTTGCTGGTACCTGGGTGGCCCTATGGCTGAGCACACACCATCATGGACGATTTAACCGGAGCCTGCCTCAGACAGCCAGCAGGGCTAGAGAACACGAGGCCTTGTTATGATAGCAGCAGTTCCTGAGACAGACACCAGGAAGGATGAGCGGGGATATAAGCGGCCGGCTCGTCCTCATGCCGCAGACCTCCTGCTCCCTGTTTTTCAGCAGCACTGCACACTGAAGCACACAGCTCCGGGGCTACAGCAGAGATTCCCTGAAAGACTGCTCACCATTCCAGTTTGACGGTTGCTTCCTGGAGTACAATAGCCCCTCCCTGGATGGATTTCACGCTGCCTCTTCTCACAGCAGAATGGAGGGAGGGGGTTGAAGGGAGAGGGTAAGGGGGGAGCAAGGGGACCTCTGACCAGCTCATTTGAATTTTGGGCTCGGGCGCTGTTTCTGCCTCACTTGCCGGATGTCCCAGCACTTTTTTTTGTATAATTTGAAAGAAACTGTAGGGCTTATTGTGTCCGATTTTCTTCTCTAGCCACAGTCCAACACTTCCAGCAGACATTAACAATCCATGCATGTCTAGCCCGGAGCTTAAAACCACAAAGAGCTCACTATTAATGGGACCCCACTTTCCCCTGCTGCCCCACATGGCCTCATGCGATCTTGCACTTACATGCACACACACATAGGCCAGACATGCAAGGCCCTGCTGCTCAAGTACACAGGGAGTCATCTGGCATAGGCGACATCAACGCCTAAAGTTTGTTGGAGCTAAAGGCACTTTATTATACACAGACTACATTCCACAGGGATTGCTAGTTAACTAGTAGGAGGAGGAATGCAGAGATGTTTACAAGTTGAGGCTTATCTTCATTTTGCTGTGTCACACATTTCCCAAATATTACTTGCTTGACTTCCAGTTGGGCCAAGCTGATAGGACTCCAGGGTCTTGTCCACACTTGCCTTTTGACGTACAACCCAAAAATATCTCTTAGTAACTCTGAGTATTGAGAGTTATCGTGTTCATTTTAAACACCTGGCATAACTCCTCCTAAAGAATGACTTCACGCAGACACTCTTCCAGCTCTGCAACTTTCATT
Source organism: Neoniphon sammara (assembly GCA_900302535.1). Taxonomy (NCBI): domain Eukaryota; kingdom Metazoa; phylum Chordata; class Actinopteri; order Holocentriformes; family Holocentridae; genus Neoniphon; species Neoniphon sammara. The sequence goes on from OMKZ01014653.1 coordinate 17,963, forward strand.
CAGTAGCATGTTTTCATGTGTGACAAGTTGTGACTGGTGCATCAAAGGAGCAGCCGCCCCTCATGTGTCACTGACACTGAAAACAGGTCTGCTTACCTGAGGCTACGCAACAGCCTCAACTAACCCTAACCCTAAAAAAAATACAAGGACAAAGCTAAAAATGCAGCTTTCATTGACTGATAAATAGATGTCAGTGTCAAAGCAGCAGTTGTGACTGGGAGTCACAGACACACTGACACACTGAAAGTTTGATCATTCTAGCTCCAGTTTTACATCTAAATTTGTTTTATTTAATGTATATTTGATAAGGGCAGATACATAAACAATGAAAATTTCATAAATATTCTGATGCCACATATCATAACATTTATAGCATAAAGCTAATTAGCGCAATTTGACCCCAGATGTAGTTAAAAGTTTTAGCTCTGTGTTACAAAGCGTTTACAGCTATAGTTGTTGCAGTGCTACTTATATAACAGAGGAAGATTTCAACTTACAGCTATGAAAGGGAAGAATTCCCACTTCTCTTTTTCAATGTCTGGCAAAAGTTGTGGTGGGGAAGTTGATTTCTCAGTAGCACTCATCCTGGGACTTCGACATGACTCGCTCAGAACAGCAGATTTAATGTGAACTTAATAGAACAAAAAGATATCTTTTTTTCCCTAAAACTATCTGGATCGACTGATAGCGGTTTCTTGGCTGGAGTGAGAAGATGGCTGACATGACAGAAAAGTGAGTCCGTTCATTTAAAGGGGCATTAAATAATCCACAACCTTTTTTTGATCTCTATTGGGCGATCAGTTGGAATTTGAGCAACAGAAGTGTGGTAGAAAGTCTGATACACACCCACACCCAGTGACTGTGGACTCTAAATCAGTAAGGTCATATTTTCCCAATAGACGCACGCTATGTAATAATACTTCTTTGCCATTTGCTTGAGGGTGAGGCGTTTAGCCTTTGTAGCTGAAATCTGCTGTAATGTTAGTTGTTTGCTTGTCACACCATCCTCCATCATTGAGCGGTTGAAAATGTGTGTTGTTGGAAAGAGTGTGGGTGTCATTAGATTCCAGTGGGGGTGGGCGGCGCTCTGAAACACAGTTCAGACCAGAGAGTGAGTTTTTCCTGGCCGAGTGATGGGTGACTCAGTGGGTTTGATCAGCAACTTGATCAACCCCCACCTAGATACATTATGTGCTTATGGGGGTAGGATAAAGCTTACTTATTACCTCCTCATTATGTTAATATCAAATTTCAATGAATAATGAATATTTTCCTCCAAGTTATATGCTGATATACACTGTAGGTAAGCATTTTTTTTTGATAAATGAAGCCATTGTCTGTTCACCATATTCGGGACATTCTTATCTTTGTTCAATATTTGTACTGCAGAGCCCTGAATCCAGTGCACTGTTGTGCTGTGAGCACAGATGGCAGAGAGGAGGTGGAGGTTACTCACACTGTGTCCTTGACTAATGTAACACCGCCACCAGCGCATCACTACTGTTGTGGACTTAGATTATCGGAGCAGCTTTCCACAGTGGAGGGCATATGAAGGCCAGGCTGGCTCCTGAATGAATAATGCGTCCTTGCATGTCTTGCAGCGGTGGCAACTTGACAGTATTAGCAAACCTGGAGGAAAGTAGGGAATGAGATATCTCAAATATGCACAGATAACCTTCTTACCTCTGTTGTGTTTACAGTGTGATATGATATCCCACGTGGTCCTTGGCACATAGTCCTCTGAAACTCATTTAAAATGAAATTTTAAAAATTCATAAGATTCATAATATATAATGCAACAGGCTTAGCCACTTCTGTGTTCTAAATCTCTGGTCGGGTAACTCCTAAATTTAAGTGAATCCATGGAATCCACAAATGTCTGTGAAAAAGCCTCCCACTCAAATTGTTATGCCTTTTGACAGCAAAAGAGAGACATAGTTCGTCTGTTGTCAAGAAGCAGTTTGCCGCGCCAAAACTGGCCAAGTCACATTTGTATCTCTTGATAGGAAATCCTATGGGAACAAGACAGAGCTGACGGAGGAAGAAGCGCCAGTAGCAGGATTGTCTCTGCCTGGCACTGTTTGTTGTTTTCCACAGACCATTGGTCTCTTTAGAGTCTGCTGAGAGCGTTTGTGTGCCATCTTCTATTAGGAAAGGCTTAAAATAGGGCCGCTCTCACTGCCTTTCTGTTAGATTTCTAGTGCTGTTTATTCAGTCATCACCAGCTGCTGTTCTCTGCCATTGTCTATTGATATACCCGACTCCCACTGACCAATGGCTGTCAGGCCTGCCTGCAGCCGGACAAACATAGTGCATTGTAAATCAATGGCTTTAGCTATTCATGCAGCTCATCAGATTTCAACAAACTTCACTGAAAACTGCTAATACAATTAATGTTTATCAAACCCTTCTATCACATCGTTATTTCTGTTTATATGCTGTGATTAAAACATTTTACATTTTCATTTTTTTTTAATAATTACATATCTTGTCTGCTATATTAAATAAAATATGATAGAAAATAGCAGGGGTCTTCAGAGAGATGGAATGACAGCCAACAAAGGCTGCAAAATCAGATGGAATTGCAAAATCAAACTCAGAGTCGGGTTCAGGAAGTGAAAATCGGTTTCAGTAGCAAAGCCTTGTCTCTGTAGGGAATTTATTTTGAACCATATGAACCGTGCAGTAATGACTTGTGAAAATGTGAAACAATGGCATCCTGCTGAAGTCAAAGTCCATCTGACCTCAGCTTCTTCTTTTTTTTTTTTTTAAGAATTTGTGTCTTATTCCCCAAATCCCATTGAAGTAGTGCAGTACCCATAATCCAAAAATGAATGCCACTAATCTAAGACGTCGCTGTTACCTTGGAGATGTTAACAGTGCTGAAGTTGCACGGTTTGTTCAAAAGGTGAGTGTGGCTAGCTTGACTGCCTGGTAGCACACTTGCTAGCAAACACATAAACACAACTGAACATAAGGAGCTATAAAAGTGTCAAACTACAGCAATGACTAGAATGGTGTAATACAGAACATCATATATATGTGCAGTGTTTCAGAAATCACTGCAGATAGATAGATAGATACTTTATTCATCTCAAGGGAAATTTAGGAATCACCAGTAAACTAGTAAATACTAAAGATAAAATGTAACCTCGGTTGAGGGGTGCAATAAAGAAATATGGATTTACAGCTTTAGCTTTACAGTACTTGTAGTTCATTGCCTGTAAAACCAATGTAGTACACAGTCTTGTACCTTAGCTTGGTTGTCTGTTTTTTGGTTGTGATTCATCTCGTAGCTGCTTGGATCAGTTCAAGTCCTTAAACACTAATTTTGTGCTGATTGTGAAATCCCTTGGAAGAAATGACAAGGGTAATGTCCTTTCAGATCCAGGCAGGACTTCACTACACTGTTGTGCTCTCTTGAGCTTTACCACAGATTGGATAATTTGATTGGAAACAATTGGAAAAACATCAATTTGTATGCAAGTCATAATGGTTTTAAATATTGTTCGACAACCTAAAGTTAAAAACTACAACACAGTACATGGAAAATGACTGGTGTGCCACGTAGTGCCCCTGAACATTGTTTAGTGTTTTAAAATAGCGACTTGCATGCACTTATTTAAGGTATACTACACATACCTCACTTTCCTCTGTAGGCATACACCATCTTTCCACTCATTACCACATTTGGCACACAGCAGGAGAGTTTTCAGAGCTCTATGTAGGTCAGGGACAGGGTGTGTAGGAGTTGGTTTCATCTCTATTCTGTGATGTATCCTATTTTCCCCTCAAGAATAGCTTTCATACGAAACCACTCCTGGGGCTCTTTATTTTTCTTAGTTGAAGTGCGTTTGATGGCTTGTCCAAATGCCTTCCTTCAGAAAGTTGTTCAAAATACCTGTCATTTTGATTTCGAGAAGGATGCTGTCAGTGGAAAACTTTAAACTCTAGTTTTAGCATTGAATTGGGTTAGCTGAACTCTTATGCAAGGCGCCAGCTCTCTTGATGATTCCTAATAATGTGAGATCATCAGTCACATCTCCAAGATCTGAGGACGCTCCTATGTATGCTCGATCCAGTTCACTCCAGTGGGCAGTCAAAAATGATTGTTCAGTCATCTGTAGAAGTATAGTGGCAATAATCTTCTATTAAACTCGACACTATAGGCTTTTATAAAGCTCATTCAGAGAGGCAGCAGCTTTCCTCTGAAGTCAGAATGGATTTAGCCTCACAGATCCTCCATTCTTCCACACCAAGAGTGTCTCCACTATACGGCACAGCCCAGTGGTGGCCCGGGTGACCTGTGAGCTAACCAGTGCTGCAACGACGAATGTAGAAACAATGCTTTCTGAGGCTGCTCTGAGGTTTTCCCTCCACAAAAGACTCATTGTTGATTGGACCAATGAGTGGGCTGGCTGGAGAAACTGTGTTTGTGGCACAGAGGAAGGGACTGGGTCCAATGGCCACAGTGGGGCAAAGCACCCGCACTGTACTCGTAAACAGGCTGAGGATCTTTTCCCAAAGAAACTCTGCCTTGCTTTACCCGAACTTCTACTTTTATCCTATTGTAAAAGCCCCTTAAACTCATACGGTGGCTGTTCTGGATGCAAAGTCATCAGTATTCCCGAGCCAGCCTGACGCTGACATCATGTCCACATTAAGCTGTCAGAAAGTAGTTGTAAAAGATAATGACACTTGCAGAACCGTAACCGACATCATGATAGACCTTGTATCCAGGTTAAAGGATAAGGGCTGACAATGAATTGTGCAATCCCCCCTAGAAGCACGGTTCAAAGCTGCTTTCCCGCGCAGCTGGCTCATGTTCAGTCCCCCCCTTCCCTCCTCCATTTTATGCTGTCATTTCCCAAGGGAACCCAGCAAACTTCCCTATCAGGCCCAGGAATGTTCCAGCATAGGAAACAGTTCAGCACTAATCGAAATGCAAAGCAGATGCTGTAGTGCAAGACATCAGTGGGGCTCAGGAGTGGTACACTAGCTTCGACAAAAAACAGAGCCTGTACATCACTGGAAATTCCCTCTGTTTTGAAATGATGAAACAGTTCATGTTTGTTGCAAATGAAGTCCTCGGGGGTCGTTTGCCATGGCATAATCATTATTTTCTCGTGGAAATATGCTCAAACCAATTTTCATTTCCTTGATTAGAGCTGAAAACGTACATGCCCATCTATGTGTTGAATAAGTTCCCTGACCCAAGGTGTGTAATTATATATTTGCAAATATGCCCGGGTTCATAAATTTGCATTGAAATTTGTTGTAAAATAGGAATTCTTTAATTAATTCCTGAAATGTCTATGCTGCTGTCATACCTGTTTTCGTAGATAAGACAGGATGAAATTAGCCTCTCAGATAATTGAGGTCTGTGATGTTGGAGTACATGTTCTCATCAGTTTGAACGGGTGTAGATATCTTAATTAATCAGCCACTAAGCCTTCTCAAGCTGTTTAATTTAGCTAACTGTCTATCACCACCATATGTTATGTTTATAGTGCTGGCATTATAATCTCCACTCTGTTTCTCCACCTGGAAAATGGTAACAGATAGGATTCTGCTATGTACACATTGCTTTAGTTGTAGTTAATCTAAGTACTCAAAATAGTTGTGTGCGTTTAGAAAGTTTTTATTTTTTTAATTTTTTTTTGCTGTATGAACTAGCTGAGAATTCTTAGCTGAGAATCCTAGCTAAGAAGTTGACTCTATGTCCACAGCCAAAGCTCATAGTTTTGGCTGTGGACATAAGCTCTGAAGTACTTTCCTCAGTACCTTACAGGGTAAATATTATTTTGTACAACACTGATTTTCATCTTGGAGACAGTGCTGCTCAATTTACACGCCACTGTTTTCTTTGTAAACAAAGCTTTAGTATGCTTATAGAGACCAGAGAACATTCCATTCCCCTTTTCCACCTTTTTCCTTTCATCCAAATGATTTCTATCATAGGCATATGAGGGATGGAAGGGAGGGATGAAATCCATGGGTTCATAAATGCAGTTGCTTGCGATGCAGGAGAAGAGGATGGTTGATTTCATCACTATCTTCAACTTGAATTTCCAACAGTTCCAAAATTTCTTATGCCCTTTTTCAACATGTCTACTATATATAGATGTACACTATATATACGTATACTATATATAGATGATGCAGTCAAAAGTGATCATTCTGTAAACCTAAGACTTAACCAAATCTCCTTTAGTACCAAGATTTTTTAAAGGTGCATGGTACAAAATTGTCAAGGGGCAATTTAAGTGAGGACAGTTTAGACTCATCTTACAAAAACACATGGAACAAGCACATAATTTGATGGTGAGTCTACATGGTTATCATTGTCGGTCCAACCCACTGACAAATTACCTGCTTATTCCACAGTTTTTGTGAACTGACTCTAAATGGACCTCAGTTACACTGACCCTTGGCAATTTAGAGTAGGGCACCTTTAATCCTGTAGTATCAACATTTGTGATCACAGCTCACTTTATTTGGAAGGAACCTATTTATTTACACTGTAATTTTATCTCTTTTCCAGTGATTATGTCTACTGTGACGCCTCAGCAGCCACAGATGGAGGACGAGGAGGAGGACGACGAGGAGCAAGGGGAAAAGTTTGAGTTTGAGGACAGCACTGATGAGGAGAAAGTCCAGGAAGACACAAAAGGGACCTGTTCAGACTCGGTCAAAGCTGTCCATTCGTCCGCGGAAACTGAACCTGCCCAGTCCTCCACACACGCAGCCGGTGAAACACAAAGCAGCGCAGCAAAAACAACCACCAACCACTCACAACAAGTTACCAGAGCTTCGCTTCCTGCTGGTCAGGAGGCAAACCCCAAAAAGGATCCAGCTTCTACTTCCAGTACAGGTATACGGCATATTTTGAGTTGATTATTTGGAGTTGCTTTTTTTTGATTGTTGTTTGCTGACTCAAAGAGCTGATATGGCCCTAAGGCAGCTGCTCCAAAGTATCTAAAAATGCTAGATTACTTTTGATGGGTGTTGACTGAAAGAAATATGGGTATAGAGTTTAAATTCTTCAAGATAAACACTGATGTCACTGTATGACACGTTCCTTTGGATAAGCCAGCTCTGAGATGTAAATGTAAAGTTTTGTTCTGTAGCTGATATCAGCTGCTCGGCTTCCATAGCCAGTTGTGTATGTGTTTTTTATCTCCACTCAAAGGGAATTCATTATAGCCTTAGGCATCAGACCAGCATAAGGAGAGCAGAGTTAACTTTCCCCTTAATGGGATGAAGTTATGTAGATATTAGTATGATATATTTACTACCTGGGTAATGTTGCCAAACAGACCCTGATAATTATACCCCAGATAAGGACGGAGATTTAAGTCTCAGAGAACTTCTGTTGGACAAAATGAAGCGATTAGTGCTTAATTAAAAGGCTTTTTTACCAAGTCAATGTGTGGTAATCCGTTAAGTGGGCTGTGGAGATGCGTAGGGGAATTCTGGGCGTTGATAATGGTGTGTAGTGGAGGCCTGTTACATAACCAAAGGCTGTGAGCAGCAGAGAGAGAGAGACCAAGGGACTCAGATCCCTCCCACACCAGATGACATGTGTTTACATAGCGGTCTCCAAAGGAAATAGATCATGACATTTGTTTAATAGCACCTCCCTTGCAAAAAACATTTGCTGTGAAAAATAAAACTAAGTGAAGTTGGTTTATAACTATCTTACTCTGCTTGCTTAATTGACTCCAACTTGGTTACACTCATTCAGTACTTATATGTAGGTCATGTAAATGCATAGGTATCATCATTGTTGCAATCAGTTCAATAATAATGCTATATAATAAGTTGTTTCAGCTCATTGATAGATGCATCTCTCATAAATTCACACTTTTGCTGTATTTGTGTTTACATTTTTATCAAGAAAGTCTCATGGCCTTGTCATTTTTTCAAATACTGTATATGGTTTTTTTTTAATTTGCCTTGAAAATATTTGTGTCATGGTTCATGTTCTTCTGATTCTGACAGATGTTCCAGTTAGCGAGTCGCCCGGCCGGTAAGTTGCCCCTCTGCTCTTTGGTTCCTATCACAGCATGGGGAAGTAACTGAAGGGAAAGGGAGAAAACAAACTCAACATTCACCTCAGTGTTATGCCATTATGTGAGAGATACTGCCATGCTAGTACTCTATGGCTATTACTAGTACATAGCTCTTGTCCTAATGTGCTAGAAGATACTGTTATTTTGCCCTGTATCTGCCATCATGTTTGCATGCTATTTACATGGCCAGATTGCATGACACACCAACAGTGATAGTGTTAAAGTGTAGCTGATGCATTTTCAGAGGGAAGTCATAGGACTGCACATTCATGTGACGATAAATGAAATGTGATGATCCTTTGTGCACATTATGTTGTGCAGGGTTAGGATCAATTCTTTAGATATATTTAATATAGAGAGGAGATGTTTGGAAACTAGAAATCTTTTGTTGTAAACTTTTCTTTTGTCCATGTATAGAGAAATTGTTGAGAATTAAGGTCTTGAATACATTTTAGATTAAGTGAAGCTGAAATGGCCCAGCCCTGGTATTATGCAGTATAAACGTCATGTTTCATACAGTCAACAAGGAGTTTTGCTTCAAACATAGTGCACAGTAAGTGGTAATGTGATCATTTATTGATCCCTGTAGATAAATTCTCTTTTTACCTGCCCACCTCCACAACAAGGTCAGAGGTCTTGGTCAGCTACAGAGCTGCATATGTGGAGTGTCTTGGTCAGGGACACTTCAGCAGGATGGATACTTGCCAGCATTGGTTGGGAAGGTCCTTCAGATGGAGGACAGTCTCAGTTTCTCCAGCCATTGCACCAAGCAACCTGAATCTCATCGATCAATATCAGGCCTGGGTCAAATGATATCTTGCTGTAATTCGTAGAATCTGCTCTGACCTGCCTGACCTCTGAATTGCCAGATGGGAGGGCTAACCACATCACCACATCATGGCAGTTTAGAGTTTCAGTTACGTGGTGCTTCATATAAGCTTATACTAAAGGTTTTACACACTTTTGTGTGACTGTTTACACTTTATTCACTGTAATTCATAATGCCAAAACAAACCAGGAAAAAAGTATTTAGGTTGGATACTTTAAAACCCTGTCTGTATTAAAGTGGTGATACCCATTATTTATACATAACAAAACCTCACTGTGAGCTTTAGTAATGAGGCATTTACCCCTCTGCTGCACCTTCTTGCTAGCCTTCAACACAGCACCATTATATATGCCCTTTTTGAAAAGGACACCCACAGTACAACCAGATATGTCTTGAAATTGTCCAGCAAAAACATATTGTGCTTTATAGCAAGTATTATTTAGCATTTGTGATAAAACATTGCCTCATGTGCATCTACACCGTTCCACTGCTAACTTGGCTAATGCTGCGTTCATGGGCCACTGAACTTTCCATCTTGTAAATTTAGACAACATGGTGTTCATGGCACCAACTCATAAAAAAATTCAATGCTCTTTTCTTTGGTGCTCCCCTTGGAGGATAAGCCAGAGTTTCTTCTTCTTTCAATTCTTCATTTATCCCAAGATAAACGAACAAGACGGATATTATGAGGTCTGAGTTCCCTTGAACGCAGCTTTAGCCACAGCAGAATGATGTGGATATATAAGGCAGTGTATTATCAGAAATGCTAAAAAAAAAACCTGTTAGAAAGCAGCTGTTTTATAATGATTTTGGACTGAAAATACCAAACCTATCAATTACTGTTTGGATCAGAGCTTATGGGTATCATCATTCATCAGGCCTTCAGGCCCCCATGATGAAGTCAGGGCCCCTGATTTTGGTAATGCCCCCTACATGGATTTCTAGGAAGTGTGCGGAGAAACCTCTGACGATAGGGGACTTCAGGGCTTGGATTCCTGTGGGCTTTCCTGTGCTGAAAACAGGTTTCATTTGTATGCAGGTGTGAGTGTGTACATGTGTCTAAGTGTGTGTGCTCATGTGTGCATTTGTGAAGGCATATGTGTGTTTGTGTGTGCATATGTGCAAGTGTATGTGTGTGCATGTGTGTGTGTGTGTGTGTGTGAGTCACCGTGAGGTCTCAAGCTGCAGTTTCTCACACAGGGACATTTCTGCTGAGTGCACATTTCCAGTTTGGTCAAGTCAATACTCTGCCTTTTAAAGAAGAGCTATCAATAGCATTTTCCACCATCAAGGTGCAAAGACTGTCAGCACACCCGCCAGATCTGTCAGCAGTTTTAGTAATAATATTGCCAAAATTACTTTTCCGATTGTTATTGCAGAATTATGGGTTTTTCTTAACACCAAAATGACAGCACATCTGCTTGTTACAGCGATTAGGCTCAAAGCAGAATTTTTCCCTATGTGTTCTATGTGTGTTTTAAGTGTTTGATGCAGTCGTTTGCTTTTCGCTCTGACAGATAGTTTTCATTAAGCGGATTGCATGCAGTAGTGAAAAGAGCTACACAAAAGATGCCATGACAACGTGGCATGCATGCTTCTGCTTTATGTACACAGAGCTGTAACCCAGACAATACATACAAGTAATACAATATCACTTTAACTTCTCTGCTTTTCTCATCAGAATTCCTCTGTTTTTTTTTATTTGACTTTAACTTTTTATCCTTTCCCAGCCCTGCAGAACTTTACACTGTTACTCTTCCTCAGAAACTTGTAGAACATAGCTCACAAAAGACTTTTTTTTCCACAAGACCCTAACACTCTGCTTGCCATGCTCGCCTTAGCTGGATGTGCCCTGAAATCAAGGAACAACAAAGTGATAGTGTAAAAGCATACAGCCCACGTGTATATACCCCGCCGTAAAGCACACAAATAAGCCGTGAGCCAGATTCTGTGAGTGCTGTCTAATTGGATGTGTAGAATGACTTTGGGCAGCGGGGCCAGGTGCATAGTGGGAATGGCTCGATGTGAGGAGTGGGCAGCTGTTTATTAGGGGGGTGTTTTCTGACCTGAGGACAAACAGAGCTCTATCAGTATGGTCAGCGCAATGTCTACACTTTTATAAAGAACAGCAATGCCCTGGAGAGAGCAGGGGGCAAAACAGGTAGAGCTATGGCAGGCAGAATTGCCCTGGCACAGTCGCTGCAGGGAATGGAAACAGATGGAAGGGTGAGATTTGCATTCAGGCAGCTCCCACTTTGGGCTGTGCTATGCCCCAGGCTATGTCATTTGCATTGAAAAATGATTCTTGCTTCTCTCCTTGAGCTATATGAGTCACTAGGGCTTATAGGCACAGCTATTTTGTGAAGATATGTCTGGATCTATAGGCTGCTTCAATCACTCACTCATGACGCAAATGCTTTTAAGCAGTTAAGCAAACAAGCTATAGCATTATTGTCTTGTATCTAATCTTTTTTTTCTGCACAAGCAGTTATAATGACATGAGATTAGTCTGTCCTAGGGAATATGCCATCAGAAATGTTTTTGTTTTGTTTTCGTACGGTTAAGTTCCTTTTTGTTCTTTATATTGAAATGAATGGTCCAACATGTTAGAGAATGCAACAAGGATATTTTTTGCAGTCCTTTGCAGCTTGGCATTGCTGTAACCAAATGGTTACTGTCTGTAGCTCTAATATAATATGCAGGCAGAGCATTAAATCCACTTCCTTGTAAGTGGTGGACCTGTATAAAGCAACAGCTAGAGCATGACACTAACACAACTAGGGTTTTAGGTGTGATTTCTCCAGGGACCATTCATGCTAATAATGTATGCATCATAAACCTGTAAGTCTCTTGGGAAAAAACTTTCACCAAGCTGAATGTTGTTGTTATGAATGTTGTTATGCACAGGGGGATGTAAAATTGTTTGAGCCGACTTTATGCACCAGATGGGTGGAGTTTGCCATATAAAACAGTAAATGGTTCAAAATTTAGACAGTCCAACAAAGCTTCCAACAAAGTCAGTTTAGCACACTTGTCAATAATTGACAACTCTCCTGACACTAAACCTAAATTGTCCTTGTACAACCCTCCATTTAGTATTAAATATTTAGTATTTATCTTATTAAGTAATACATTTAGTATGAAAATGAATATCCTAGCAGTTCATTCTGGCTAGAATTTTTTGGTTCAATGAAGCCACATAACTAAACTGTTTATGTTGCTGTTATGAGGATGCACAAAGCAAAACAATCAGCAGCTGATTTTCAGTCATCTTTTATTATTGGATTAGCAATATTAATATAGTCTATATTGTTGGATGTCAAAATCATCTGTCTGTAAGTAGACAATTATTGATTTAATATTTAGGGACTAATACTCTTCTTCACATTGTAAACTACAAGATTGTTTTGAACGTTGTGTCATCATTTGTTTTTGCATTTGCCAGTGCTAATCCTGTTAGTTTTCTTATAGAATTCACTGTGCATGTTAGCATAAAGCTAATTTATGGTTCACAGCCTGGTATTTATGCTGGCACGCTTCTTCCTAGTTGTAATCTATCTTTACTGCCATAATTTGTATGCATCTATATACTGAATGATTCAAATTGTGACATATTTTCTATTTTCTGTATGTTATCACAGTTTTACAGTGCTTCCCTTATAAAGATTCTTAATCTGAACATCTCTACTTGGAGTGTGTTAAGTATCTACTGAGCTAGTCAGGAGTACAAAGCTTCAGCATCAAGTAGGGGCAGAATAGGCCTCGTGCTAAATCCCACTCATTCAGTATTTCATATAGGAATGAAAAAGTAATTATCTCCACTTATGCTTGAGCCAGCTCTGCTCTGGGCATATTTCTGTTTTTGTCTTGTAATGCAAGGTTCAGATGCTGGCCTGCTGCGGTGTTTGCTAATGCCTCTGCTGTCATACAATATAAGAAACAATAATCTGTTCGTAGGTTTGTCGAATACAGACAGTCTACTTCCACTCTGACTGCCTCCCTAACGGCATCAAACTCTGGCATTTGCACTTGTTCTGCTTTCCCTGGCATGTCTTGTTTGTCGGCGAGATGCTCATCGTTCTGATTGGCTACTGCTCCTGCTGCTGGCATTGCTAGCATTGCTGAGGTGTTTAGTCGAGGGATAGATTTAATTACTGTAGATGGGACTCTCCTACACTCCAGATCCTGTCATATTATCAGTCATGTGGGGGAGGACAATCCCTCACTGGCAGCATCCACACAGGCCATGTGATAGCTGTGTCAACAAGATTTTCCCCTGTGATGTCAGAATGTGTTTTTAATAGCTAGTTCAGGGCATGTGTTCATTCAAACAGCCAGCGGTGATTATAGTAAGCTGTAGGCATGACAGATAATGATTTGACAGTGCTCAGGGGCAAGTTGAGTAAATATCAGGTAACAAGCCGTGGGAGTGAGTGTATTTTTGTATCTGCGGTCTCACAAAAGTTCCTCTGAATAAGCAGTGGGGCACAGCTCATCCTAGATGCAGCTGAAGTCAGCACTATTACTGTATCACGACCCAAGTGCAAAAAAAAAAAGGCAGCAAAACAGGCCATATGGAGCAGGTCACTGTTGTCACAAATAAAAAGAACAACCTCCAAACTCTTATTGTGTTCATTTTCACATTTTCAGGTAAGCTGTCTTTAATAAGTAGAGAAGTTTCAAGACCCAACAGCCCATGAAGCAGAAATTTTCAAACATGCATGGCAGCCCATGTGAAAAATGTGCTTTTCTAAACTACAACAAAGCTGGCTTTCAAAAAAAAAAATCATTTGACAAGAGGAATATGGGTCCTATCAGGCTTTTTAGGGAGTGTGCATTGCATGCTTGGACAGCAGAGACCCCCACCTCCAGCCGCTACGCCTCCCCTTCCTCTCACTGAAATTAACTTTTAATGAGGCGCGCAGCTGTCTCAGCTTTAGTTTAACTCTGCTGCTGTTTGGGTCCCTTCCACAGGGCCTCAACAGTGATCAGGCCCAGCGTCTCAGCTCCTTCTGTGGGACAGGAGCTTCCCGGGGAACCGTCGCCTGTGGAGAAGCTGACTGGCTCAGGAGACCATAGCAAAGAAACCGTCAAGGAGAGCTCGAGCCTGAGGGACCTCTCTACAGGTACAGAACCAAATTATCCTCACAGGAAAGCCCTGCACCTCAAAGCATAGATCAAGGGTTCAATTTCAGCCCAGACTGATTAAACTTAGGCTTCCCTTGAGATTCATAGAAAAAAGACATTTGCTTCTCAGAGTTCAAGATATAAGGTGTGGATCACACTGTAATGACAGTCACAACCAGGGGTTAAAGTGGGCCGGAGCCCTCCGGAGCTCAGCTCCGCCACCTCAGAGCCGAGCTCCGCCCCCCCGGAGCCGAGCTCCGCCTCCTTAGTCAA
>OMKZ01014653.1:32546-43808 GCA_900302535.1 Neoniphon sammara
CAATTTCAGCCCAGACTGATTAAACTTAGGCTTCCCTTGAGATTCATAGAAAAAAGACATTTGCTTCTCAGAGTTCAAGATATAAGGTGTGGATCACACTGTAATGACAGTCACAACACAATTTTTTCAAGTATGCTTTGTGAGCACTGCACACTGCATCTGCTGACCTTGATCAAAGGTCAGCAGATGCAGAAAACCACAAGCTCTTCTTATGGTTCATGTATTTCTATGGAGAAAGAGGCAACACACATAAAAAGATGTATAGGCTCATGCATGCAGATAAACATTCAAGCAAAAGTGCATACAAACGCACACGCCGGCATGTGCACACACGTTCTCCGCAGGGATTTGATTTCCACACGGACATGACATGAATCCAATTAATTCAGGATGAGGATCAATAGCTCTAGGACCATTTCCATGAAGGAAAATTGCTTTTGGATTTCGGCTCAGTCAGCAGTGCCGTTGTTATATGAAGGTGGCTTGGGAATGAGACTTGCCAAGGAGCCCTGCAATGCTGCATGACATTTTTTATGTCCTGCTCTTCTGCTGAGCTTCCCACACACAGGCCTGAGTTGTCAGTTTGAAAGTGCACAAGTATATTTGAACTATTTGAACTGTAAAATGATGTTAAACCTTCCTGACAGATGTCGAAAATATCAATATGTGGAAAAAAACAAGCAAACTAAAATGCATAAACTACTAGTTCTACTACTGCTTTCAGTAAAAAAAAATATTTAGTACTATCTTGCATCTATGTTTTTTGCCTCTTATGGTTATAGTGTCAAACATCAGGCAACTGTAAATATTATGTAGTTGTAGTAAGTGCAGTAAATGTAGCTGGATAAACACTCTGTTGAAGGCAGTTATTTGTTTCTGGGAGCCAGTGTTTTCATTTGGACAACATGAATCATTATGAATAATTGAAGAATTCCCTGTTTATAATAAGCCACCACGGTCCTTCTCACCTCTGTTGTGCCCATTGAATATTGTGATTTGATTATCTGACACGGATTACACAATTAACCAATTTTGCAAATGCTTGCATAACATCTGCCACATCTGGGATTCATTCATAATGGCGGTGC
This sequence comes from Neoniphon sammara, assembly GCA_900302535.1. NCBI lineage: Eukaryota > Metazoa > Chordata > Actinopteri > Holocentriformes > Holocentridae > Neoniphon > Neoniphon sammara. The sequence continues at coordinate 33,635 of OMKZ01014653.1, forward strand.
ATTGTTCTCATTGCCTGTAGTGTGAGTGTGACCTGTGAATGAGTCTGCCGGAGTGTTTTTGTGTTCCTGTACGGGAAAGTTAGATGAAAGTGAGAAAACACACGGAGGAACTTCTGGTTTACCATGTTTGAAATAACAAGCAGCGCTCCCAAGAGGCCCAGTCACTTTGCAGATATGCTGATAGTGAGGCTGATAGCCCAAATCCAGTTATTTTCTCCTCTATTCTGAATGCCTTCTGAATGCACAGGGAGAGGAGAGCGAGAGAGCAAGATGAGGAATGAACGAGAGAGAGAGATAGAAATAAAGAACATTTGTGTAGCTAATCCTCTTTTGTAGAGGAAGAGTTGCTCTTTGTTCATCTCCTGGATTGTGTCCAAGGTTGTTTAGAAGTTTAGACGGAGCGCTGTTGGCTAATCCATGACGGAATACACATCTCCCATCAGATTAATTGAAAACAGTGATTGTTGGTGTTTCGGGGCTTAGAAGAAAGTGTTGCAGACAAATCACAGTTTAAAACCAAATCAATAAAGCTCACTGAGCTAAATTAGGCTGAAACACTATCAAAGCAGTTAATGACAAATCCTGCCGAGCGTGGAGATAGAATGGGTCAATACCTCAAACAAGCTGGATGCAATCATGTTGCCTCACATGTACAAAGCCATTATGGCAAAATGCACCAAAGACCTCATCTCACCAGGAAGAGGAACTACAATAAGGGATTGTCCATGATTTAATCGGATGGGGAGCCTGCCGGTTCAAAAACGGGGAGTTTGGTGTATTTTTTTCTCTCCGTCTGACTGGAGACTCAATTTTCTATAAAACACGAGGGAGGAGAAGATGATCTTTTTTCCACAGCTAATATGCTGTTTGTTATTTGCAAATCTATCAGATTTGTAATTGATTTTGATGTAACCTACTTTCCAGTGGCCATTAAATTGACTTGGTAAAGTGGTAGAAAAAATCCTCTCAGGTGCAAAGTGGAAGTACTGAAGAGTGTGCATCTTGATATGGACCTACCCCACCACCACCACCACCCCCATACCAATAAAGACTGCTCTGTCCCTCGCTATGTAAATATCCAAAGGCTGTGTAAATTCCTAACCAGAGGGTAGAAGATCCAGCGTGTATTATCTGTTCTGCTTTGCCAAAAAGGATTCAGGCGTGTGTAGTTGTGTGTGTGTTTGTTTTGTTGGAGAAATGTAGAAGAAACATCCCGATCTAACAACAGGGGCTTAGGTGCAACCATAAAATAGAGAGATAGAAGATAGATGCCAATCCTTCTCCATGTAAAAACAATGTTCGTTGGCTTAAGTTGCTATTTTTCTTTGCCAGCGACTGAAGCTGAGGCCCAGACAGAGAGTTCAGAGGTGATCTATGATGATGTTCCCAGTGAGGACCCGCTCTCTCCTGATGAAGGTTGGTGGCAAATGTTTGTGAGCGTTAAATACCTTTTTTCCCCCCCACTCATCCTCCAAGGATCTTGGCAGAAGAAAATGGTGTTAATATGTGTGTGTGTATGTGTGTGCTTCAGGGGATATGATCTATGAAGAAGTTCAGAGAGACGGAACTCCTCCGGATGCCAACAACGGGTGGAGTTCCAGTGAGTTTGAAAGCTATGACGACCAGTCTGATAACGAGAGCAAACAACCAACAAAGAGCAAGGTAGTGTGTGTGTGTGCATGTATGTGAGATTGGTAAAGGTAAAGACACTCATGCGTGGCTACTTGTGTGTGGGCTGGCGCGGTTGTTTTCTAGTACTCAGGAAAATAACTCAAGGAGAATATTTCATGTCCTCTCCCTCTCACCGCGCTTGTCTTTATTAATGTATCGAACTGGAAGAAAGCTATAAAGAACATGAAATATATATAATAGGCTGTCTAGGCTGTATACTTTCATTGTGGGATGAGGGTAAACAAGAAGCATCTCTGTTTGAAAAGCCTCAGATCTTCTTGCCTCTCCTCTGCCAAGAATGCTGTTCATCACTGCTGTGGCTACACCGTGTCGCTCTTCCACATGATGGCACTGTGTGCACATTCACATTACGCTGCATTTCCTTTTTGCTTCAACAGCCTTTAACATGCATGCACCACTGCAGGTATACATTTGAAATTATACTACTACCACTACTAATAATAATAAGAAGAAGAAAAGTATTTTGCTGAGTTGAATAATTATTAATGCAAAGATTTACAACAGCTACCTTTGCATATTTTTACATAATGAAAGTGTTTGTGTAGGGGGATCGCTCTATTGTAATCTTAGAATATCCCAGGTTAAATCGATGCATCCAGAAAGGAAGGGAGAGCAGTGAAAAAAATTACCTGTCGTATTGGGACAGAAAATGAGTTAGGCATTGCTGAGGTAATTACAGGAGGCTACGGTATGAAAATCCCCTCAGCTCTCTTGCCTGTCTGTCCCAGGCCACTGAGCAAAAGGAAGAATTCAGTTAACAATTAATGAAGAAACTTTGATTATAAAACGTTTCGGCTAGCCCTCATCAAAAACGCATTTTTCTTTCTTTCTTTTTTTTTTTTTTTAATTAGGTTTGCCTAATTAATTGTTCACCCAGTGTGGCTGAGTTCCTCCTCTCGCTCAGTTCACTGCATCATTCTTGGGAGAGCTGTGACGTTGCGGCCGATTTTGCTCTCGTAGGGTCCGCCTGCACCCCCACCCCCCTTCCTCTACATATCAGTGGCTTAGTCTCTTACAGCGTAACCCCTTTTGACCGAAGCAGTGCTCTACGCTTTCACTGTCTGTACTTGTGATTAATCCCCCGATGTTGCCTTGCTTCTTCTGCTTTTGACCACTTTCCCTCCATTCCCCCCTGTCTGTCTCCTCTCCTCATCCACCTTTGCCTCGTGTGGCTAAACGCGACCCCGCCCCCCTCCCACCACCCGACACCTGTAGCTCTCCCCTGAAGTGCGCCGGCTGAGGGAGCGGTGTGCCAGGACCAAACGCGAACTGGCCGTGAGGCTGTCTGGCAAGCACAACTATGACATCAAGGTATCTCACCGTGGCAGCAAAGAGGGCACAGCTTTATCACACCACTTCAACACACACAGCTCTAATAATAATAACGCTGCAGGAGTGATGGTGATCACCCAGAGCTGGAATACTCTCTACTGTATGCTCAGCTGACTCAAAGGATTAACTAACTCTATGTGTCATCCTTCTCTTCTTAATGTTTCTCAGCTTTTCATTGGACTGTGGCTTTCCTGGGAGTCTCTCTCTCTCTCTCTCTCTCTCTCTCTATCTGTCGCCTCTTGGTTTTAATATCAAGACATGTTTATGGGACACATGAATTATTAAATAATACTCTGCGTATTTACTTCCATAAACACCAGTGCAAGTTGCTCCTCAATTAATGACCTACTTTCCTGAAGTGGCATCATTTAAAAATACTAGCACCGTGGGTATATTCTGGGTCTATGGAGTCTGGTTGCAGGGTCTCTGTGATGCTCAGGGTGTGGTTTGTGGTCAGCTGAATTCTCTGAGCACGGAGCAGCACAGAACTGCGTCTCCGAATCTGGAGCTCAGTCTGTTACCATAATCTCTCCATGATTTCCTCGTAGACTCTGATTAGAGGCTATGCAGCGACCTACAGGGAGGCGCAGATGGTGGGATTCATGACTTGATGAGCCCGTCTAGCACCGCTTCTATCCACCTCTCCCCGGAGAGAAGAAGCGCCGTAAGTTCTCCAACCTTCTCGCCCTCGCTCTCCTCCTCAACCCCGCGTTTCTCGTTGCCTCTCTGAACAGGTCCAGCAGCTCATGAAGGCGGCGAGGAGCGGAACCAAGGATGGGCTCGAGAAGACCAAAATAGCCGTCATGCGAAGGGTTTCTTTCCTCCAAAGAAAAGACCAACTGGGTAATGTGGAGAAGTTTTTTAAAAAAAAAACACTTTTGAAATGTATACTAGCTGGCTTCCCTGGATGAAAGGTGTTCTATATTTAGTGGTTGTGAAGTCTGAAGTTCTCAGTAAGTCCTTATACGTTTGTGGACTCTTTGAATTTGCTTGTGTGTGATGCTAGCCGTATCCAAAGTAATGTTCAAGGCAGAGAGAGTAGAAACTCTTGCTTTGCTTCATCTAACCCCAGTTTCCAGGGAGAAACGCTGTTGAAAAGAAAGACCTCCATGATTATAACTATTTTAAATAAAGCAGCCAGGATAAGTAGAGCTTGCTCTCTCAGATTAAAGACAGACGTTGCGGTGAAGTTTTTGGTATTTGAGAAAGAGATGGGTAGTGTGACTCACATGACACAATACAGGCTGCACTATAGAAAACTTAGCCAAACAATAGAGATTAGCATCCGCTAATGGAGTATTGAGCAGCCATATAAACCACAGATATCAGACCCACGTCTCAAACAAATCTCCAAGCCATCACAAAGAGGTAAAGGGGCCAGTGCTGCTATTTTTAGGTGTTGATCAGGGGGAAATCTGCGCAGCATTATATTTCTTTTCCACCGATCCTCTGTTATCGTTCCAAAGTCTTTAATTGGAGCGGCGCTGGCTTCTGGTATCTCTGTCTTTATGGGTGTGGGTGAAGTGGGGATTTTTCCGAGTCTTTTGGAATATCTTTTTACCCGCGCTGAGAAGTGAGGGTGTTGGAACATGTTTTTGCAGACGCACTTGTCTATGTGCCTCCTTTACTCCTACAGAGATACAGTATTGTTTTGAAAGTTCTTCCTTTTTTTATCCCAAGGCCTCCCTCCCTCCCTTCCCCTCTCTCTCTCTCTCTCTCTCTCTCTTTCTCTCTATGTTTCTTTTCTGTATAGTAGAGAACTCTCTTCATATTTTAGAGGTAATAAACTTGGAGTGTCGCAGTGTGTCTCCAGCTGCAGTGAGAGATCTGAACTGCCTCTCTCTCTCTCTCTCTCTCTGCCTGTCTCTCGCTCTCCTTTCCTTTCTGCATGTCAGACGACCAAGAGGATGATGCGGGGTACCTGGATGTTGCGGTGTCAGAGGTGAAGCATCCTCCCCCACAGCTGAGCCCCATGCCAGAGGGGCTGACCAGCCAGCAGGTGCACCTCGCTAGGAATTTGAAACTATTTCTTACTCATTTCTTCTCCCCTAAATAAATGCATCCAGTGCCCACAGGAGCATATATTTAACTTCCCGCATTATCATAACCATATGTTGCTCGCAGTAGCCTAGAGCCTTGTCTCTAGGCTATATCATGTATATATTCATGCAGATGTATTCATTTTGTGATTTTATCTATTTTTACATATCTATTTGTGGTATTCTCTTTGCTCTGTTTGCAAAGACAGCCGTGTTTTATTAAAGCTAAAAACAGCTGCGCTCACGTCACAGGAAACCCAGTGATTCAGCACTCCAGCAGAGCTTTGTTCAAACACACCGACTCCTCTTTGAGGCTTTTTCTCCCTGTGACTAACACGTGATTATAGTGCAATCCATCAGCCGCTACTGTGTTTAACTGAAACCAGCCCCATCATGTTCTCTTAGTGCTCGATTTCCTGACTGGTGTGTCGTCTACCCAGGTTGTCAGGCGGCATATCCTGGGCTCCATCATTCAGAGCGAGCGCAGCTACCTGGAGTCTCTCCGGAGGATCCTGCAGGTGAGCTGTTTAGTCCCTCCAGTCCTCTTCTGCCACATGCAATATCTTCACCATTTAGCCATTATGAATTTCACTGCAAAGAGAAGTGGCGATATCCATCAAATTACCGAGGTGTCTCAGCGTAAATAATCTTGATAAAACAGCCGTCCTCATTTTTGTGGCGCCACGCTGATGCTAAGAGAGAGAGACTGTCAGGCTTTCACAGGATGGGGTGCGGTCTCCTCTCTTTAATCTTTTCCTTTTAGTGGGGAAAGAGAGACTTGTTATCTCCTCCTCGCAGAAAAAAAGAGGTGCACCTGCTGAAATGGAATCAGCAGCGATCAATGGCTGTGTTATGCGCTGCAAAATCTTTCACTGTCAAGATACAATGTGCCTCCCTTTGTTGTCAAGTGACGTGATTGTGTTTGATACTTTAGGAGGTTTACCTCTTTTTGAAATCTTTCTTGTTATTCAGAGAGTCCAACCAAGTGGTAAATGCAGTGTCTCCAGATAGAGGGAATGTAAAAAAAATGAAAGGCCGCCAGCGCAATTAGACATAGAGGGTTGTAACTTTCATTATTGCTGTGAAACAGATTGCACATTGTTCTGTTGATGATTCGTTTGATGGATTTATGGGGACAAGGCTTGTAAATCAATGGCCAAAACCACCACTAGTCTATCATCCATTGTTCTACTGTTGTTATTTTTTTTATTGGTTGTTCAGCTTTAGCGGTACTTAGGCATGTTCCATTTGGCTTTCTACCCAGTCTGTCAGCCCATTTCTATAGGCTATGCCAAAAACTCCCAAAAGTATTGGCTGATGACTCGATCGATGACCCTTTTACCATTTTGCTTTTGCATCCGTAACTCTGCCGGTAGCTGGCTTTTGTCATTCTTGTTCTGCCTTTTATGATTACAACTTTGTTTCTGAGGGATGAGTCCTGCAGGCTGATGTGGTTCTGGGTAGCGTGACTGCATGGGTTAAATATTCCTCATATTTCTCCGGTCACATTTCTTTGTTGTCCCTCCCTTGTCTATTTTCACTGCTGGTAAAGCCAATGAGATACTTAGCAAGGGTGGGCTGCTGATTCACCTTCAGAGCACATATACACACACACATACACACACATACACACACACCAACAGTAACAATAACAACAACAACAGCAAAAAAAACCAAAAAACTATTTCTATCTCAATCTCGCCAGGAATACCACAGACCATTAATGGAGGCTGATCCACGTATCCTGAGTCCGCGGAAGATCCGGCCTATATTCTTCCGACTGAGGGAAATCACGCAGTGCCACTCCATGTTTCAGATCGCACTGGCATCACGTGTGGCTGAGTGGGACAGCAGCGAGAAAATTGGAGACTTATTTGTCGCCTCGGTTAGTGTGTGTGTGCGTGTGTGTGCTTTTGTGTGCATCTTCATCTGAAACTGTCCGTAAGAAATAAAAATGCAAATTGGAGACTTATTTTGCTGCCTGAGTTAGTGTGTGTTTGTGTATGTGTGTGAGTTTGCATGCATTCTGTGCATCTGCATCTGTGTGTCTCTGATAAAATGTAATCTAGGACTTGGTTTCCAGGTAAAACGACTAATTTTTGCCTTGGCATTTCTATCTAGCGCTAAAACACCACCTCCACCACCAGCAGAGTTATAATGAGCGACACGTTTTAGATTGAGCAAACAGGAGTAGTTTACCCCAAACACGGAGTCAATTACAGTGGTGATGAATATCTCCACTGCATCCAATGCTCTCAGGGATATGTGTTTACAAATTTTGGCACTTGAATAATAGTCTTGCATATGAGTTTTCTGTTGAGAATCTCTGCAGTGTGCTCATCCATAAGGCCGGCTCATTATTCGCCTATTAGAGGGCTGATTCGACCCTCTCGCTCTCTGCCGGCCATTATAGCGCTGTTCCATTCATATCTGCAGACCTGCCACCAAATGAGTCCACACTGAAAGAGGAGGGGTGCGCCGCACTGAGCTCCCCTTTTTTTCCCCTGTGGCAGTGTATTTGTCACCTGCTGGGTCTGCAGGAATATTCAGCAGCAGAGAGAGACAGGAGCCTGAGGACGGTGTGAACGAATAGGGTTAATTCCTTTTTGCAGTTGGCTAATTCATTTCCCTACCACTCCTCCAACTGCTACCATCAGCAACCGAGTGTGGGTTTAATTGAGGAAGGAGAATGAATGTCTACTTTTCAACATTCAAACCCCCTCCCCCACACACACACACACACACTCTTGCACACACTCTCCACCTCCATTTCTCTTTGCCCAACCCCTTAAATGGCTCGTGAAGGGTGTTGTGGACCCCAGAATGGTAAACAGATCAATTTTTTAAGTACTATACTTAAATGGCCATTTTCTACCCTCTCCTAACATTGAAATTACCTGTGCCCCTGCAAACAGGATGGTTACACTCTCCACGCGCTGACTTTGAATGAAGATTCAAGATGTCAGGGGAAATTACATGGGCGTGTTGGCGGATGCCTTTACGGACAAAATAATCAAACATGGCAGAGTACTAGACCTTCTTGTTGTGGGTCTGTTGTTACTTTAGCAATTTCAAATAATTATGCTCCTTTGTGTTTTCCCCAGTTCTCCAAGTCCATGGTGCTTGATGTGTACAGTGACTATGTGAACAACTTCACCAATGCCATGGCTCTCATTAAGAAAGCATGCATGTCCAAACCAGCTTTCCTGGAATTCTTAAAGGTGAGTTTTCTTCTTGTGTACACACTTTAATATTTGTCTTTTTTCTACATCTCACAATTTTAAATGACTCAGTTGTTCCTTGCCTCCTCTATTTGTCTTCCTCTATAGCGTTCACAATATATGTAGCTAAAGGCTGCAATAAAGCTGGCTGCTCAGGTCACTAATGATATAGCCAAATGAGTCAGTGATGGTAAAAGGCTGACAAAATTCAAAATGGATATTCAGATTCGATTCGCAGGCAATTTCAGGGTGTGTACTCACAACCGTGTGCCCTGCTGGGCCAGTATCTGTTGGCTGAGTTGTGTTTTCAGGTTAGCATAAATTTAGGGCCCTCAGTCATACCTGCACACCCCGCTGTGCCACCAACCGTGGAGCAGCACTTGTGGTGATGAATATGCCATGTAATCAAGGTGTCCACCTTCACATGTTGATAGCGCCGTGCACTGTGCCTCGCTCTCCTGTGGCTTTCATGATGGAAAGCAAAAAGATCTGCAGACTAACAAATGTCAAAAATACATCTAATAGGCTGCGAGTTGTTGGGTTACAAAATCTTGAAAGAAATTAATTAAGCCCAGGACATATGAAGCCAACTTCATGCCAACTAAGGCAGGTCATTGTCTCGCTCGCTACGTTCTGTGCCTTCATTAGAGGAAATAACTCCTCATACCAGGGAGGGGCATTAGTGAACCAGAAGCCTCTGAACTGTGGAACCAAACTAGCCTCAGCCCGTCATTTTCTTGCCATTCTGAACCAAGCAGGTTCAGAATGGCAAGAAAATGTCTGATGAGAAGTTGGGACTGGCATTGGCGGTCCTTGATCTTTTGCTTGTGGAAGGTTTGTTTACCACAACTAGCTCTCTTTAGTTATATAGTTTGCTGGCTTGTCAGCATAATGGCAACACAAACAAATAATTTCCGTGTCTCTTCTTGTGCCCTGATTCGCCTAGACCAAACAGTCGATCAGAAAACTCTCAATCACCAACAGTCTTCGATTCAACATGCTGAATAGGCCAGCCAGCGGCTGACAAGGGCTGATGGTGTTGGACAGACTGCACAAACTACAGGCAATCATCAGCCACGGATAGCCCAACTAGGACTGACAGCTGACCGTTGGCTTGATGTGTCAGGGGCTTTAGACTTTGGAGATTAGTATTGTATTTATTGGAATGTGTTCTGAGGGCAGCATTGCATGGTTTAGGGTTAAGGTTAGTGCTAGGGTCAGGGTCAGGATTAGGGTTAGACTTTGCAGTGGTGTTGGTCAGTCCATAACTCTGCACAACTAAAAAATCAAGATATGAGTTTCTAAGCGATCATCAACAGGGAAAGGTAGTGCCAGGATGTGCTGAGTTTCCCAGGTACCCTATGCACCGTGGGTAGGGCCTGGATCATTGTGCGGTGCTGTGCTGCTGATTTCCAGGGCCAGATCCCACAGCCGAGGTGTTCTTTCAGGTAACATGCACCCTATCCGTTCTGGTGACAGGCTCCTGTCAAAGCATGTCCAGGGTTGTTGTGGGAGTATCTCTGTTCTCCGTCTCCCACTGCCTGTTGCAGCTCTTATTGGCACTGAGGAGAAGCAGCAAAGAATGTACTGGCTAGACGCTGACAGGCAAAGGCACATGATCAAGGACAGATTTCATTGTGTCGCTTTCAAAGCAAGGCTGGGGCAATGTCTTGCATGCATGTGACCACCAAGGCTCAAAGGACACAGGGACACATTTGCAGGGATAGGAAAAGACATTTGGTATGCAGATGTTTCAATGCAGTGAGAAATGAAATTGCAGAGTGGCTTGTTTAGTAGAAAGCAGCTCCCATTAACATACTGCTTAGCTTTCTGGGGATGTTGTGGGCATTTCATATGTGTTGTGAATTGTTCATTTGATAGCCCTAATGA
>OMKZ01014654.1:0-14854 GCA_900302535.1 Neoniphon sammara
GGGAGCTCAATGCAGTGATCATCAATGACCGCAGCCAGCTCTTTCATTTCCCCGCACCAGCCCAGTCCAAATAGAGCACTGTCGCTTTCTCCACTCATTCCCAGCTCTGCGGCCCAGTCTGACTCACAAAGTTCTTAATCAGAGTGATTGTAATCAGGCCAGAATGCTAAAGGGCCAAAGGGCCTCCAATCTGTGGGATTGGAACAGCAGTGAAAGGCAGCTTTGGGGGCATTACAATCCCAAATTGATGTTGTACAATGTGTAGCTACAGTACATTCTGTTAAACACTTTAGCCCCATTTGGATGGCAAGTTTAAAGTCTTAGCTCTTAAAACTTCTTTTTTTATCTTAATTCTTTGTACACATTGTAAATCTTAAATTGACACTAAGAAGTCTTAAAGCGGAGCCATGGTCATGGGGTTGATGCAATGAGTTGATTACTGCAGTAGTCTTAAGAGGAATGACAGTTTATGGGAATATTTCTAAACACACAGAGAGACAAGCTACAATCATATAATGTCTGTATGTCTTTTGTTATTTGTTATTTCTAATAGTCTGGTGACACTTTTTGAGATCCACCTCTCTATTGCATTTACAAGATATGCAGTTACTCACAAACAATGGGCACAAATTCTCTCCCCTAATATCAGCTAAAAAGACGCCAAGCGGTGACCTTCTGGAGTCTGCTGTTAGATAAAGCTCCTCCAGCGGTCAAGGCCTTGATGTCAAGACTCAGATCCTCTTTACAGTGCAGAAGGTCTAAGTAGCTCCCCTCCCTACCATGCCCTGCCCTGACCCCGGCCCATGGCAACCTCAGCACCCAGGGGGCGCCATCTGGCTCAGAGAGGAAGAAAACACTAGGGAGGGATGGGAAACAATAAAAATGGGGTGTGTGTCCCTCATTGTGCTCTCCATCAAAGTGCTAGAAGTAAGGCCTCAACAGGGCTCCCACCCCAGCCCAATCACCAGGCACTGGCGAGCAGATGGAACAAGTACATCAAGCTGTGGGGGATTATTAAAATGACTGACGAGTGGATATCATCTGAAATACACCATTATTAATGCATGAGTCCAGTAATTCTCCTCCCTTGCCCTTGAACCTGTCCATTTCATAAAGAGTGTTGAGGTTTTTGAAGGATCTAAATGGCTGGTCACTGACTTTTTGCTGGTCCGGATTCCCACTGCTGGTCACTGCATTTCCCTCCCGGCTCTAATTGGTACACATGGCTCTTTATCTCTTTTCTTTTCGCTGTACTCTTATTTTCTACGCTCATTCAGAGCAGTCTCGCATTGTCTTTCGGAGGCATTTCTGTTAAGTCTCATAAGTTGTTAAGCACCTCATTAATAATTCCTGTTTTATTTCCTTCACATTTTTTTTGTTTCCTTCATTGTTCTCATTTTGAGGTACAACACATGTTTTAAGGATACTCTCCCACAAACAAACTAGCGGATTTCCCTCCAGGTCAACCTGTCTGGTATTTTTAAGCTGTTACTCCTGTTTGCTGGTGGATAGATTGATTTGTATGTGACTGTAAATATTTTCATGACCATGCCACACCGATTCAATGGGCTGGTAGTAAAAAGGACTCTTGATGGAACTGAAACTTGACTGTGCTTATATAGCAAAAAAAGAAAAAAAGAACGAAAAAAACGACAACAAAGAACTCATATCTCATGAGGAGACAATGTTTCATAAGTGTTATAAGCACTGGATAAAAATTGTATTTTTATCAATTCTGACTAATGTGAAGCTGTTGTATGAGGAAGAAAACCCTGAATGAACAAAATTCCCCAGTTGGACTTGTGGGTTTGCTCTCACAGTTACCAGATTTGAGTCATTTTTCTGTCTACTTATTTTGTTTATTTATGCAAAGACACATGTGATGAATGAACACTTTGTTTAAGCTTCAGGGCTGCCTAGGGGAGAGACTCAGCACAAGAGAGTGAGCAGAAAATTCAACAGCAGGCTTGCATAGTAACTGGTTAGCCGTGAAACACCGGACTTCAGAAGTGCATTGTATATTGTATTTGAAACTGTAGAGTGTGTATCAACATTTTATTATATTTATTAGCCACTGCTGGCTCTAAAATTGTCAGTAAAACAACAGACGGACAATCAGAGAAATAGAATTGAAACGTGTTGGATGAATTGGAGCTAAAAAGAAATTTTCAACAAATTCACCATCTCATTTAGATTTTATTGTAAATATAACATAGGAAATAGAATTATATTTTTGTTCACGAGTACTTAGTGAAGTATAAGTTATGTATTTGGCTGTTCTTTTTTTTTTTTTTTTTTTTTTTTTTTTTTTTTTTTTACATTTGTGTATGTGGATTCATGTTTTTAAAGCCTGACAAGTCACTGTACCTCATGTAGATGCTGAATTTTTCTGCCCGTTGAAAGAGAGCAGTGTTGGACCTGAGAAAGAGAGAAGCACCTCACTTGATCATGTTTTGATAATCTTTCCCCTGGACAATTCAACGTACCAATCAAAACGAAAGCTGTACCCATTTGACTTGCTACCACGGTAAAGTCTTTACAAATAAGGTACTCATTTAAACGGCAAGCACTTGATGTACAAAATTTATTCAATAATTTGTGTTTCCAATTATGATACAATCTTAGTGATATACTGTATATCCTCACTTGTGTTTTGTCTTTATTACAGCGCTCTTATGTGGCAAATTCCTTATAAAGAGCTGATATCAATATAAAGTAAACATAAATCTGCATGCATTTGGCTTGCATTTACATTATATGAATGAACAAAGGTGTTTTAATGAATTAATATTTTGTTGAAAAACACAAGTGATGTTCTTGGATTTTTTTGAAAGGTGGGAGCGTGCAAATATTTATTAGTTTTAATGTGGAAAAATGCACAGACATTCATGTGCATTACTAGTCTATATTCTCCTCGTCATTTTCTCTGTTGCTGATTTTTAATGAACATGTTCATGACTATCCAGCCATCTGCAAATGTAGCTCTCACAACTTTTTTTTCTATTAATCCACTTGTTAGACAAGCAAATGGTTTGATTGAACAACTGAAGACGAAAGCTTGTATGCTGTTTCAACATTACTTACTGTAACTTAATTTTTTTTTTTTTTTTCTGTCTGAACTTTGTGATGTATATGGTGGGAATGTTCTCTGTGTTAATTTAATCAGCACAATTCACTGACATGCTGGACTGACATGCTAGCTGCTGTTCAGAAGTGTAAAATTTGTTGTTCAGGGCAACATTTATAGTTGTCTATGGTACTTTGCTTTTTAGAATTGTTTGTCTCTCAAACAACACTGTGTGTGGCTCCTCTATCACTGGGGCCGCTGTTTTGAAATTGCTGGCAGCCTGATACAGTTTTCTGCGTAGAAATCTTTTTTCCTGGCAGGTACCTAGGCCCATGGCAAGTATTGTTTGGGTGTTATTAGAGAAAATGAAATACATAGTGTCTGTTGCTGCTTTGAAAAAGTTTTATGTCTGAATATGTAAATAGTTTATCATAATATCTTGTACAGTCCAATGTAAAGTTTTTAATTCAACTTAAAAAAAAGGTTGCCATCACATTTGTGTTCACATTCTTCTTTATACAGTACAAAAGATCAATAATTTGCTAAGGGTATTATTGTTAAAATGAAAAAAGAAAATGTTACTAAAATAATTTTGTTTGTTTTTGTTTTTGTTTTTGCTTGGCTTCAAAGTGTAAACCAGCAAGTCTTTGGTTTCCATGTGCAGTATTGACGTGAGGTAAACTTAAGGTGAAATAATTTTACAGTGGTGTGTATGGAGAGCAATCTCCTCTGCTTTGGTAGTATTAATACACTATATCAAATAAAAACAAACCAATGAGTGACACATTTGGGTGCACTAGGCACCTTAGAAATGTGTACATATGTTTAGATTATCCCCACAGGATCCATTCAGGCATATTATAATGTAACACCATTTTCTGTATGTACTCAGTCCATTGATGTAACAAGGCAACAGTGGGCTGTATAACTGCCTGTTTAAGCTCATTTACCTCAAGAATTTCCTCCTTTTCTGTAAAAGAGTAAGAAATTGTGTTACAAAAAGCGTCTCACCATCACTCCATCTTTTGTACTGCTGTTGACACTTACAAATTAAAGAGACATTTTGTTTTAAGATTTGACTAATTTCTTGGCAGAGTTATCCTATTCTTAATACTGTTTCTCGAAGTCTGAAAAATCAGAGCAGCCACAAACATTCTTACTTAAACAGGTGTACGTCTCAAACCTATGCATTAATTCCTATATGTGACCAATGTTCAGGTAGCTATAGAAGAAAACCAAATCAACATTTTGAGAAAGACAGGTAATTGAGAGATTGTCAATTACCATTTCCATTATATACTTTTGCTACAGTTTCAGCTTTTCTTGAAGAGGAAGCTTCAGCTCAGTTTCTTAACTACATTTGATAACAAACCATTTTACAAGCTGCTAAGTTACTGTTGTTACAGCTGTGAAATACAGTGAAATATTATCATTAATCTCATACACAGCAATATGCAATAAACAGAGCTAAGGAAACATGTAGTAACTATCTTGATTGTTTTCTACTAGTTAATTATTTACATGAAAAGAAACTCAGGCATCATCATGTGTGAACATTGTCATGGAGTGTTATAACAGAGCTGGAACTGATTCTGAATACAAACATGTAGCTTTTGTTGTTGTTTGACTTATGATGTCGGTGTGTGATGGACGCCACCTGGACACGACTCCCTGTGTTCATGCCATTTCCCTCATACGCACTCTTCTGGAGAGAAATGCAGGTCAAAATCGATTAAAAAATCTGGTAATTTAATGTCACCTGGCTTATTACCAAACATACTAGTAGTACATGACTTAAGCAGTCACTTTTCAAAGTGACATACATTCAAGCTATTAAGAAGCTTTTATTTAAATAAAAAGAAAAAAGAAAACTCAACTTTTTAGAAGCATTTCACACTGCTTGCTACTGCCCTCTGTAGTGTGTTTTGGTGGAAGAAGGTTGTGGGAATCATTATTAAAATAATTATAATTCTAAAAGTGTGGCTCCTAAAGCTCCTAAAGATTCAGGTAAGGCCTTGAGTTGAGCATTATGGGTTATGTACCTTTGCTGATAGACAAGGTATACAATTGCAGGTTTTCCATATTCCAGTTGTTCCAGAATGTTCCAGAAAGCTGGATTAAGAAAGATGGATTACCATTTGGAATGCAACAGTAGTGTGGACATTACCAGGTCTGTCAAAGCACACACTACAAAACCCCAACCCTTTTGACAAATTCGAGACAAAAATGTTGTTATCATTTACCATAGAAACAAATTGTGCAGATATGGCCAATGGGTCATCAAAATAGAGATCACAGAGAGCCTGGATATCAACAAAGAACAGACATTATCCACATTCCAGGAGGAAAGGTTGTGGCCACTAAAATTGCACTGCAATTTCTAAACTCGTGAGGCAAACGGTACCGTCATGCTTTAGCTAACACCCTGCTTCCAGCATTTGCTAGTAGATTATCTATTGTTATTTTATTGTATTATGTAATGATTATTATAATTTTATTTACACTGTTACATTGACTTATTTAATTTGAACGGTTTTAGAAAAAAAATCATGACAATGGATTTGTAATAGTGTGATGTCGAAACAGTTGTAAATACATATGATATTTTCTGTCTAATGCATAAGCACTTAAGAAACAGTGCAGTAATATTGTCTAAATATTCTAAAAAGTGGTAGGTAGGAAGATGCATTAAATAATATTTTTTTGTATTTTTTATTTTAAACCTTCTTGAACACCAGACATCCAGTCTGGATTTCATGCCCTCCATCAACAGAACAAGAGTACTGCCAGTGGGGAGAAGAGGAATATCATTAGCAAACTTGGGGCACTCTGGCAACTCACCATGTGAGTGACGGTTCAATTCCAACCTGCACCCTTTGTTGCATGTCATCCCCTCTCTCTCCCTGGTCCTTCTTGCCTATCTATACTGTCAAATAAAGCAGAAATATGAAAAATAAATAAATAAATAAACTTATTGGCAGCTAGTTACAACATATAGTATTGCCTATCGTTTGACTGAATAACCAAAAACAAAGAATTGACAATGATACACGTTGATGGAATTAAAGTGTTTTTGCTAATTTGTAATTTGTGGTGATGTTTTTAAAAATCAGTGAAATTGTAGCATATGCTAGCAAACAAAAGTAGAATAAATACAGGCGACAAAACTGTGATGACAGATTGAGCTGATTTTTTTTATTACATTTTGTCATTTTTATTCTTTTATTTTATTTACATTTTGTTTTGATTTTGGTTCTGTAGTGTTTTGTTTAATTTCATTATTGATGATATCTGCCAAGCTGCATCCTGCACCATGTGGATTGAAAGAGGAAATTTACTAGGAAACAAAACAATGTGATGTGTCCAGGATGAGCATGACACATGGCTACACAAGAAGAAAAAAGAAAGGGGAAAAAAACATTACCTGACAGAGCATTAGTGTTACGGCTGCCATGTAGAATTGAATCTAGGCAAATATGACACAAATTTGACACACAATCTGACACCCATGAAACTGCCATCAGATGTAAGACAACATGGGCAGTTTGGCAGGTTCTGCTTCAAAGGGGGATTCACTCAATAGCTGACACCTGATAGCAATGCCAGGCACTTTATAGCTGCAGTGTAGTTTGGCTGAAAGAACAATCAGCCCATGCGAGTGTCCTGGGGATCCTTGACCTGCTGAACGCATACATTCGGAGGTCAGGGCTCAGTGTGTGTGTGCTCAGTGAGTCGGGTGTGTGTGCCAGAGCCAGAGGTCAGTCAGAGTTATAAGCCCAGACTATGTTAATCATTCTTCTCTGGACTGCTGCCATCTATTGCTCATTATCATCATAATTATTCTAAGCGCCACACCCTCCATGTATTTAAAATAATGTCCTTTTGCTAATGAAAACGGATTACAGATTTCAAATAAATGCTGAACCTATGTCAACACGGATTTAACTGTTTTACTTTCCTTCCTGCTCTCTGTTAGCTGTAATTATTATGGAAAACGAAATGAAAAAAAGAAGAAAAGAAAAGAAAAAAGAGAGAGATTCTGGAACAAAAGTCTTTTTTAACCCATTTGGGAAAGCTATTTAAGAGTGTCATTTGTTCTCCTCATCAATCACATTTTGTGTTTTACCATTGCACTTTATGCTGCCTTCCCCAGAGCACACGAAAAGCTACAGTTTAACTGCAGTGTCTATAATAGACGTCTGTGTAAGCTCTCTCCAGCAGAAGCACCCAGCGGTAGATGGAAAATTAGACATATACCTCTGCACAATAAATCTTAGAGTAATTTTCCATTTCTGCATGACAACTAATGGCAAGGAGAAAAGGCCTGTGCTTTGTGTGTATTTGTCTTTACATTATATTGTGTGGCCGTGTGTGTGTGTGTGTGGTGTGTGTGTGTGTGTGTGTGTGTGTGTGTGTGTATACAACATTAGAACGATGCAGAGCTGGTGACATTTTAATCTTGAGTGTGAGACGATAATTTTAATTTTCTTTGAACCATTTTTCCTCTGTATTATACTCATAGATTTCTGTGTGTGCCAGAGAGGCGGATGGGGGGGGATAATTGGGGGTCTAGTGAGCTATGGAAAGTAATACTGCTGTTTGTAAGTGACCTGTTTGGATGAACTGTCACTGTAGTACAAAGATGTGTATGTTTGAACAGCAGATAATAATTAATACAGCAATGCTGTCGTGGAGCGGCAGGGCTGCTATTTCACAACTCTGATGACTAAACACTGGAGGGAAGAGGAGCAGTGAGGGGCGCCTGGAACAATATTTTACTCATTTGGATCTGCTCAATGCTGCTGCCGTTGCGCCCAGTGAATCTGTCATACAGCACCAGTTCCCCAAGAACAGCTGCTATTTATCTGATTTTCTCATTAGACTTGACTCATGACTTCATTGTACTGGCTTTGGCAGAGATGTTGCAATGCCTGGGTACTGCTCTCTAAAAACAGCTTAGGCCTGGTCTCCCTGGTGTTATGTAGGTACTTGTAACACCTGTCTATGTAAGGGCTTATTCTGTCATCATGCCTTTCAGCTTTTAATGGAGATGATATTAATTTAAGTATTTCAGCTGAAAACGCATGGAAACACTGTCTACCTGCCAACTACATTTTTTTACATGCAGGAAAATTATTTGTCTAATTGTTAGATGTAAATGAACTAAGTTGCATGAAGTTATTAAGTGAAATCTAAGGTAATTGTTAATAAGCGATATCAACTGAGATATTTTCCAGGTGAAAGAGAATAACTTTGGATTGGTTTTCATCTCAGGAGTCATCAAGCATGTATACATATGTAAGAACGGCCCAACCTTAGCTATGTTTTAATCCTTGGAGGTGAAGGACTTAAGAAATCTTGCTAATTTCACAGATGGTTTAAAATAGATTAGCGTGGAGTAGCAGCTCCCAGAGAAGGGCTGACCCACCAGGCTCCCTGTGCAGCTGCCAAAACCCTGCGCCTGATGCTCAGAAGTGCCTTCCAAAAGTCCTGCAAGGTTAAACTCAAACTTAAGCATCCTGAAATGCCATCCTTCTTGTGATGAGCATTACTGCACCTTCACTGAACTCCATTTCTCTTTGGTTCTCTGTTTCTCTGGATTGTTTTTTTTTTCTTTCTTTTTTAATTTCTTGGTTCCTTAGTAATATGACAAACTGTATACCATCTTTCCAAGTCTCGCCGTTGTTTGAGTCCAACTGTCTTGCAAAAAAAAAAAAACATTCCATTTCAACAAGCCAATTAGTCTCGTCTTCAGTCTTAAAATCTTGAAAATAAACTGCCAGTGGGATAAAATAATCCCACATGTTTCGGATGCAGTTTCGGGAATGTTTCTGGGAACGATAAATATGTTGAAACAAGGTAGAATAAAGGCAGATCAGCCCACTATTATCAAGAAAATGGCACTTGAAAATTCTCAAAATAAGTGGATTAGCATTGGAAACAAGTGACAATATCTCATCCTGCTGGCATTTTTCACTTGTTTTAAGAAAAACAAGATTTTAAGACTGAATACAATACTAAATGATTTGTTAGGAGGAATAATTTGGAGCGTAGTGTGCATGATAGAGGGTGGACTTGAAATTCCTGAGTTTATAATAATAACATTATTGTTTAGCTTTACTGTTTATTAAGATTATTCTTTTCTGTTCTTTTCCTCTGATGTTCTTCCTTCAGTTATAGTCAGGAGATTTGCCTGGTTCTTTTTATTAACAGCCAATATAAAAGGACTTCATGTTCTTTAGAAATATAACTTTCCTTCTCCTGTTCTCTACCAAAACAATAGTCAAGGGAACAAAGGATTTGACTTTGAAATGAATGTCCCCACTTGGCCACTGATCCATTTTTACTTGTTACTTTCTGTTCTTCTCCTTGAGTCATTCTGCGCAATGCATCCAAGAGCCAATTTTCTGTAATGGAATAAAGGAATGGACCAGACTCTGCATGGTGTTCTGTATAGGCCAAGCCTGCTGCTAGAGCTGGGCTGTGTCCGAGTAGGCCTGACACAACTCTGGCCTGGCTGAAAAGGCCCAGCTTGGAGTTAATGTGGAAAGACAATGGGACAGGGTGAAAAACTCGACATGGTTTTGTTGGACTTGTCATTCTTTGGTGCATAGCTGTGAGGAAAGCCTAGGAACCATCTGAATGTTATTTGTGCTTTTTTGACCCATATTTGGGACAGCTTTCACAAACCCCTTGTGAGAAGGTTGAAACAATACAGAGGCGCTTTCAGAAGAGGGACAGACTTTGACTGTAGCCAAAACATCTTGGACCTGCTTCATTATAAGGGTTGGTCTCCAGAAGGCTGACATCATGGCAGGGCTACTGGCTGATTTCAGCTGTGCTCACAAAGGTGTCGGTGATAATTATTATTAAGACTCGGATATGATTGTTTTAAGTACAGAAAATAATTTTCGAATTACAATGTGAAATCACAGTAAAGTAGTGAATGAGGATCTAACAATGTGGCAAAAGGGAGAGTACAACAGGTGAATATATGGTTCCTACACCCAGGGCCTTCCCAGTGCAGGAAAAAAGGAGGCCTGATTAACCAGGACCTGAAGGTGCAGGGGCCCTCTTAAGACCTGACTATAGTATTCAGTTTTATTTAAAGTAGACTAATTTAGTATGGATATTTAGCTAAATAAATCAGATTACAAACTGACTTGTTGGTCCATGAAAAAAGAATGGGCCCTTAGACCCTGCACACTCCACATTTTTCAAAAATAGTCTTCACCAGAGTTTACTCGAACCAAAACAAACAAACAAAAAAATCATTTTCTTCTAATCTAATCTCTAATTCTAATTCTAATCTCTGATGCTCCAACCAGACCCTTCCAGTTTCAACTAATATGGCCACATGTGACTTTTTGAAGATAAACAAGAAAAAAATAAGTGTGGTAATGGGGGCCCCAAAAATTGGCTTTTGCATGGCGCCCAGAAATTTATGGAATGCCTACACCTACAGCATATTGGTCTCTACACTGTATCAGAATTACGGAAAATTGCAACAAAAATATACATATACATACAGCACACATAGTTTTTTGTAGAGTATTCTGCGTGTCTCTTTGCTCAAATGTGATTATATTGCAAATATATTTCTGTCTTTCTTTACGTAAATCAATCAGATTTTCTGAGCACGGTTGTTGGGGACGCTGGCTTGTTAAATGAACTTTTGAAAATCCACACGGGACAATATTTCAGAAAATGTAATTTTACATACTGTTTCACATCATTGCGTCTCCTCAGTGTATTTATCTCCCAAAGCATTTGACTGCATTTCTGTGGGGAAGAATAAATGCGTAATGGTTTTTTAAAAGCATCTCGGCTCCCTCAGCTTTTTGAAGAATTTAACAAAATAAAGGTTTCTCCTTGGAATATGTGTTATTATTGCAAAGCTATCACTCAGCTCTCTCATGCATATGTCAATTACTCAACCACACCTTTATGAATATGTAAATGTCGCGAGAATGCCTCATTAATTAGTAATTCATGCATTTTTCACGAGCCCAATACTTTGCCAATGTAGTCTGATGAATTATCAGCCAGAAGTTAGAAAAAGGGATTCATCATCACATTTTCAGTGGTTTTGAGCTACATCTGTAATTTGTGTAGTTCAATGAATATGATTTGCGTAGCTTTTTATGGCAGTGTTGTTGCACCACTAGGCTGTCTTATTATATGATCTTACAACTTCTACCTGGAATCTGTTTCTGCACTTATAATGTTAACATATATATTTTTTAGTGAATTGTATGTTTTATTACATTATATTTTTTGACATGAATATAATTGTTGATTTGAAGAACAAATATATATAACACAATAATAGTTTTATGTTATATAGTATATATACGAATAGCATAACATATTAGTTCTATTTTTCAGAAGCTGCATATATCTGAACATGTTGCAGGGACAGATGTGGGCGTACATCATTTACAAACACATGGTTTGCATGTGAACCTGGTTTCATCTGAGGAAACCTACTGGGTGCTGCTGCCACTGGCAC
The DNA here is from genome assembly GCA_900302535.1 of Neoniphon sammara. NCBI lineage: Eukaryota > Metazoa > Chordata > Actinopteri > Holocentriformes > Holocentridae > Neoniphon > Neoniphon sammara. The sequence goes on from OMKZ01014654.1 coordinate 11,580, forward strand.
TGTTAATGTGCAGCAGGGACCAACTTTGGTCTCAGTCACACAGATAGAGGACCAAATAATAGGGGAAGTACCAGAGGAAGGAGATTTGGACTAGGGGACAGGAATAAGCAGACCCACTTATGAGTTTAGTGGCAAGGACTACTGAGAATTCACTGACACTGAATTTGAATGTCTGTACAAACAGAAATTTTACCTTTCACTAAAGACTTCTTTCTCTTTTTAACACATATCTTGATTTCCAGTGTAAGTGGAATTCATATGTGACTGTCCTGACTACTCCATGCCAGAAACTGACAGTATGATCCATATGTTGAATTCTCCATAGTAATATGTAATGATTTGATACAGTGCTTTTTGTAATCTTAAATTAGAAAGAGAAAATGGATCAGATTTCAAAATAAGATTTGAATAGTATACAGTATAGCTGGTGATGGGTGGTGGTGGAGGCTTTCATCTCCCTACTGTTATCTCCCCACATATTGTGCAGACAGCTGTAAATATCGATGTAAAAGCATGACTAACAACAAAAATCTTTTCAAATGGGGTTCTTGGGACACAATCATATAAAGTGGGGGGTTGATGACCTAATGTGAATCCATTTGGTCGGTCTCTGCCATGAATAAACAATTTAATCTACTATGAGTAACCACAATGACAGTTTTCTAATGGTAGTAAACAGAGCAGTAGTAATAATAGTAGTAATAGTAATAGTAGTAATAACAGTAGTATAGTATATATCTACATGTGATAACCATATGTGTATATACACACTATGTATACACATACAGACATACAGTGCAAATGCATGATCCACAACAGAGTCTACCCACACAACACACTACATCCACACAGAAAAAAAATGTTAATGTGTTATTGTGTGTGTCTTGGCTGTTATTGACACTGAATTATCTAAATTGCCTTGTGTGCTTTAGAGACTAGAGGAGTATGAATGAAATGGTGTTAAACTATATATAGTAGTGTGGGCGGGGCGTTTCCTGGTTGTGTGGATTTTTTGAATGAACCCCATATGTTAAGTCATCACCATATCCTGGACAACAGGACAGTAAACGGAAATATGCTATAATAGTGTCTGCTAGCCAGGGCGTACCGCTGGACCCTCAATGTAACATGAAGACAGAGAGACACAGAGGCACATGGGGACGTTGCCTTTTCTGTTGGGGATTACAGTTTGCTACCTCAAAGATGCAGCCACTTTGTTCCTGCCTCCCTATTGGCCTGGGAATATATTTATGTAAATGGCAGGGGAGCCCTTCGCTGTAAACATGAGTGTACTCTTAGGAAAGTGTGCCAGGGGACTTTAATGCAGTAAATATAGGGTGGTGGGGGGGTTAAAAGAAACAAACAAATGTGAGATCATAATAATGTACACCACTTTACAGTTCAAAAGTGCAACATTAAATCATTCAGCTGGGTTATTTTAATAAAACTGTATTAGTTCTGAATAATGGGTCGTTGGGGTTTTGATTTAGAGTCATCACTCTCACTCTCACTGAGGCTTTCTCTGAAGTATGAGCGTGAATTGACTCAGGTATGGACCATATATGAGCCGATCAGCCACTAATACTCAGTAATATATCGTAGAATTTTTTGCTTTTTCTATAGTAATAATGAGTGCAATGACTTAATATACAGTACCAATAAGAATAATACATAAGCTGTTCTTAAAATCAGATTGAAGTTTGATTATATAAAGAAATAAATTACTGCTTTTCTCCATAATTATCTTCTAAACTGACATGGTTGCACAGTGGGCTAGCCTAAATGAGAATTAGTGCTAGTTGGTAGATTTAGTGGCTGATGATGCAATAAAGGAGCTATAAAAGGAGCTATAATAGGAAAAGTAATGTAATGAAGTGATAAGTGATAAGTGATGATGTTGCTTTATAAAGGAGTAAGATTTTAAGATTTCAAAGATTTATCTGTCACATACACCTTTGCAGTGAAAGGATTTTGTGACAACAAGAACAAGGACTATAACAATGAAGAATGACAATAAAGCAACAATAGTGCTAAAACAGTACAAAAGAAAAAAAAGAATGCACGTGTAATGAACACTGATTGATATATTACTTTTTGAGTAATGAGCCCAACACTGCCAAGCAACCAACTGGACCCAGCCTTCGCACAGGCCTGTCAGGATCACCAGACTGTCACTTTTGCTGATTCTCCGCCAAGCTCTATATGTCACTTCTTGCATCTTAATATGATGTCAGTTGTGATTTCCGCAAAGGATTATATCCTACAGTGCAGAATAGCATAAAAGATGTGGTTGAGTCTGACTTGATGTCCAAACCATGATCGGATGCAAGAGCTCCATCCTGCACACCTTTACTGTCATCATGCCACAAACTAAAGGGCTTAGTTTCACCTGCTAATCTGTAAGGTAATCTGCCAGATAAGGGAATATAAGCCAAGAGGAATCCCACTGTTAAAATATAATCTGCATCTTGAGGCAAAGTGAAAACAATTAAGATTTTTGGAATGCACTGACAGAAAAGAAGTTGCATTCAAGGGGATGAAGGTCTTATGACGAGTCTTCTGATGACAACAGGTCACATCAGCTGCATAAATGTAGAGTAAGTGGATAATATGCTTTGGAAGCTTAGAAATCAGGGCTAATGTACCTGCATTAACTCAGTGGAACTCAAAAGTTGCTACGCATGGGTAATTCCATCTTGTGAATATTTGGCTGGCATGTATGTTCACAAAAGAAAAAAAACAAAACAAAACAAAAAAAAGTTGCATGTTTTACTTCTAAATGCATGCATTAATCCAAAATGTGTTCTTTGCTCAGAGCTTTCTTACATGTAAACAAAAACAGAGGAAGCAACTGCCATTCCATCCGCCATACGGCTTAAACTATGAGCAGCTAGCTCCAGCTAGGCCACTTACGTCTCAGTGGAGCACCTGGGAGTTAACAAGTGGACCCAAAAACCTCTGAGCTTTTAATGCAGAATACATTTGCAATTAATGCATAAATTTTAAGTGATTGTAACAGAGTAAAACAGTTATTTTAGTGAATGAATACAGAGAGTGAATTAGGGTAAGTTAGCCTTGATTTTAAAGCTACCAAAACATCTTTACACATTCATGGAACTGATATTTGTGACAGACAGATTGTTGTCGAGAAGTTGAGAAGTCAGAATAGGAGCAGTATGATCCTTTACATACATGAGGATACTAATAGTGTGTGTGTGTGTGTGTGTGTGTGTGTGTGTGTGTGTGTGTGTGTGTGTGTGTGTGTGTGTGTTTGT
>OMKZ01014655.1:0-37247 GCA_900302535.1 Neoniphon sammara
CCCCAACACAGAGACATAAAACAGAGAGAAATATATTCCTGGCAGCAGACAGGGTATGATCAGGGGAATCAGGTGGGCCTGGAATACCATATGGCAAAAGTAAGCAGCTTGTCAGGATTGAGAGTCTCTTAACGCCCCCTAGGATGGCGGGACAAGGCTCTTTCTGTTCTCTATCCTGCAGGTAAGCCACAGGTGGCTGGGAGGAAGCAGTCGGTGCTGGAGGACTTGCGGGACATCAGACATACAGAAACTGGGAATAGTCACCGGCAGCCAATTCTCAGCTGAAAATTAAACAAACAACTTGCCAAAAAATGAAGTTTCTCCTCACTGACAGTCTGTGGCAAGAGATGGCAGAGATGGAGAGAATGTTTTAGTAGAAAAAACAAACTTAACAGAACAATGTGCGTGGGTGTGAAATTTCTGTTCTCCGCACGGCAAAACTCTTCACTTGTGGATAAATGTCACTGTTAATTGTTTTCTATGAGGGTGTATCTGAGTTGTAACGGTGTTGCCATAGTGACAGGTCTTAAACTGCATATTTTCACATATCCCTAGGCACCAGACCAAAGGTGAACATTTCAGCTGAAAAGGCCTGACAGAATCTAATTGCCTGCAGATGCGGATGCAAGATTAATCTTTGCCTTTTTTTAATGTCATTTTAAAAGCTTTGATGAATGCAAACGAACTTGCAGACAAATATATTCTTTTCATATATGGACTAAAACAGCTTTATGATAAATAGTTATTATTATGATGCAACTAAAATTATAATTGTGTATTTCTATACTGTGCAGGTACTTAATTTCCTACTTCCCTATTAAAATGAACCAATAATGTTAAATATAAAAAATAAAATGCAGCAACAGCAACAACAGAAATATTCAACAGTGATTTTTTCTTTCTTCCTTTTTTTGTTAGACTGTCTTTGTTACTTGTACATTTTCAAAGCTTCTCTCTGTTGATGGCAGAGTATCTTCCTGTCTTTCAGTTTTATACAGCAAGTTATTAGTCAATTTTGTTTTGACAGATAGAGTAATGAGGCTGAATAGAGCAGCTTTCTATACCTGTCAAACACCTGGATCATCGCCATCAGACAGATACAAAAGGCTCATTATCTGAGCAGCTACGATCTAACTATACTTTTCTCTTTGACAGTGTGACATTTTATCCATTACGAGAGATAAAATTGACAGTGACATATCAGACTCTGAGGAAGCCTAATAAATCAGGCTTAAAAATGAATATTGATTGTATTATCTGCAGTGGGTACAGTGAATTCGCGCTATGCTTTTGTTATCTTTTTACTGAAGTTGAATCTGTGAGCTTTCATAGGTCGACTTTGTAAGCCTAATTAAATTTTCTCTCAGAAGCAGCAGCATTTCTCTCAAAGGGCAACAGTTTGCAGTGAATCAGTCACTGATTATTGACATGATATGTGATTGATTCATTAGTTTAAATGAAAGCTGGCTCAGATCAGCTAAATTTGTTAAGCTTAAATGAATTCACAGCAGCTGGCAAAGCAGGAACTGAGGTCCCTCACACCTCAGGCAGGGAGGAAGGACTGTGGCTGCTGTTCATGACTCTGCATTTCCCCTCAGTCCTCGTCTCACCCTGCTCTTCATGATACCTTTCTCTCTCTCTGATTTACAGAGCCCTTGTAGTCTTGGACTTAAACCATGCAAATGTATTATTTTTGGTGACTGTAATATTTTAATGGAGAGGTTTGCAGGTCCTCAGGCTATGACGTCCACACTGAGCAAATTTGAAAACATCTTTTCTTCTCTATTTTGGTCGTCTGTCCACAGTAACATGGCCAATTCAACCACTGAAAATGTAGATAATTTTTAATACACAAGTCTAACTTTAGTGTAAAACAGAGAGAAACAGAGAGCATTGAAAACACTTACATATGATTGCCATGTGATCACACTCTTGCAGTAGCTGACGTCCAAAATGACTTGTACTAGTCAGTCTGTTCAGAGAGAGAAGTCTGACTTGCTTTTGTCCATTTTGTGTCTTGATTTTAACATTTTAACATCCTGCTGGGGCTTTAAGCAGCTAAATTATTGCCACTATCTGCTTATGCTGGCTAACAGACTAATGTAGCTATGACAACACTTCCCTATACGACACAACTGCTGTACAGGTCATGGGTCAGGAGTGTCAACATGCCCCCATGTATGTCACTGTGTTTGTGCAATGTTGAGTGTTTCAGTGTGGACAGAAAACATTATTTATTTCCTTTATTTATTTATTTATTTTTTTTTAAATGTCCTTTCTCTTTTTAATTTGTTTATTTTTTATACTGTTCCAATCCCAAAATACTATCCTGTCTTTTTTATCGTCTGTTTAATATCTGTGAAAGTATGCAAAAATAATCTTTTATTCCCTTTACATAAAACAAAATGAGTATTGATACAACAATGCAATAACAATCTTGGGCTCAATAAAAATATTATAAGTGTGAAAGCGAAATACACAAATTTACCTGGTTCAGTGTATACCTGCTCATTCCCATATCAAGTCCCTTGTTTGAGTCCATAGACATCAACAGTTTTAATGTATCACCACACAAAGCTTCTGCATCTGATTAATACTTGGTTACCTTTAAACGTAAGGAAATAAGGAAAGTAAAATCAAATTTGGTATTTACGTTTAGTTCCTTCTGGTACAGTGCCAGCAGTATGAGAATACATTTGCTCTGTGATAGCCTGGCAGTATCAATATAACAAGCAAACAGGAGCCCCAAGATCAGAGACAGCCATGCAGGTCGACCACAGTGTAATTACAACTCAAAGGCTGGTTCAATCCGTGTTTGTCACGGATAATTATAATAGCAGTCAGCCTTCCAAGCCCGACCCTAACCATCCACACTGAAAATACCCAACCTTGACATCGGGAACCTGGAGAATTGCAGTCTTATCTCCAACCTGCCACTTTCAACTAAATTGCAAGAGAAGGCTGGAGTCCACCGGCTCACATCCTACGCACACTTGAACAATGTCTAATCACTGCAATCTGGATTTAGACTCTGCCATTAAACTCTCATGTTGGGAAAGACATCTTGAGAGCATTGGAGCAAAACTCCATTTCTGCTCTTGTCCCCCTGGACCTCAGTGCTGCCTTTCTTACTGTCAACCGCAAGATTGTCCTGGACAGACTTCTTCATCATGTGGGCTTCCACAGCTCAGGATTATCCTGGATTAGTTCTTCCAGCGGTTTTGGATCTATCCAGTAGATTTCGGTTTGTGCAAGGAAATAAACAAACAAACAAGCAGCACTCACAGATCATGAAATGAGGTGCTTAGCTACGGCCATCTCATCTTTCTTGACATGATATGCTCCATTTTGGTTACCATCCATCATTTGAAGATTTCCATTGTAAAGCAGATGACAGTCACTTCATATCCATGAATCCTGAAGACACGTGGCAACTTTACCACCTTCAAGTGTGTGCTTCAGCCACAAAGCATGGATAATTTCACACTCCTGAAAGCAGATAGGATTGAATACATGACTGGCTTAAAAAAGCCTGAAAGCATTATACCTGGTTTATCTCTTAATCCAGCGGCAGTGCTGCCTCAGGTGGCATTATTAAAATCATGGGATTCTGATTTCTCGTCATGCATGCACATGCAAACATTTCAAAAACATTACAGTCCCCACGTATAAACATGTCAAGGTTCAGGATTGTCTCCCTATGTGGTATTTGTCTCTCTATCTCTCTTGCTCTTTGTTTGTGACTTTCTCTCTCTTCCTCTCATTCTCTCTCTTACAGTTTCATTACCTGTGGTAACTTTTATGTTGAACTGGAATTAGCATATATATACTGGCTAGAAGCATGTGTGGTGACGCTGTTATAGACAGACCAGCATGCTGAGTGTCATTTTATTTCAAAATGGGTTCATCACAACAAGAGTGTCTGTGGCAGGAATGAAAGCAACCTTCAATATGAGACAACATGAATAAACAGACATATGTTTTATACAACACACAAGAAACAAGAACTGCATCTGAAGTGAAACATTAACTCAATTAAGTTAGAAGGAATCCTTCATATTCTCTCATTTGAATCCCTCATGAGAGTTGTTTTTTATCATAACATGTGTTTGATCTTAGAAACTCCTAACAAAGATGCTGACCTAGATGCAAAATTAATCATTTCTGGTACGCAGCATCTGTCAAGCAGATGGAGACCAATAATCCGATGGTATGTACTTTAGAAGGAGAGAACCTCATTGCTATGACCACCTGGCTCTGAACTTAGCACCGGTGAACACAGCACAATAAGCTTTAATCCCCAGTATATTGCAGGAGAAAATCCATCAATAGCCCATTTCTGAATGGCCTTAAAGGACTCAATTAGATGAGCATCATAAAACAGATTGCTTGCCATATTAAAACTCACAAATGGGTTTCATCAATTTGGCATCATATTTACTTTTGAACCACTTTTCTCTTTAGTCAACAATGTTTACCAAGGCATAACAATGAAAAAGCAGCCCCTCACTAGTTCTTCTTTATACTGAAAGTCTTTGAAATAAAAAAAAAAAAATCCATTCCCAGTGTGTCATAAATTGACTGACAAAAGAGAGGCTCCATCTTCTTTGAAAAATGGAAAAATAAGACTACTTTTAGATACACATAATCTTCCTGGGAAAATATTGCATTATCATTAAGAGCACAAATTTTTGAAGACGTGTGATCACTGCAGAATTATTATAGCAAGTCTAATGATTATGTTGTCTTTCCTAGGCTCCATTGTCCACTTGGGAAGCAGCAGGCAGCTTATTTGTAGGCATAAAATAGCATTCACTGCCAGAGGAGTGAACAGGAGACTTACACCGGGCAGCAGATAGGTCTAAGTCAATGACTGCAACTAGAGAGAATCCATTAGCGTAGTTTTGAGGAGCACAGAGGAGGTCCAGCTCCCTATTAGAGCATGACAGTTTTCTCAATAGGGGGTGGGGGCAAGGGGCAGGGTAGGTCAGCTCACTAGCTGGGTCGATATTTTCATGCAGCTGAGCTAAGGTGTACAGCAACTGGAAAGTGATCGGGGATGTGTCAGGGATACTTTTGTCAGCGTATCCCTGTGCCTGGTGTCAAGTCGAGATGACAGTAATGATATGGGATGAAAAGGTGGAGAGGGGTACACCTCTGAGGGGTGGGAAGACAGAGCAGTACAATCTACTCCTGTCTGGTGAAGACGGTCACCGCAGTGATGCTCAGCCCTCATGCCACCGACTTCACTGCATCAGTGTTACGACCACAAGAGTGAATAAGCAATTTGTTGACTTTCAAAGGTTAATCTGGCAAGTGTCTCTCTCTCTCTCTCTCTCTGTGTATGTGTGTGTGTGTGTGTGTGAGTGTGTGTGTGTGTGTGTGTGCTGGCATGCATGCAGCACAAATTGGTCCAGACCTTCCATTACTCCATGTAGCATTTGATTATTTTTTGCTGTAATTTCTGGAATTCGATTCACAATGGGTAAAATGAGGACACAAGTGGGGATTGTTTTTGTTTTCTGATATTATGCTATTACTCTCTGCGCTACAGGACTTAAAAAGTCCTATAAAAAAGAAAGTAACTGAGCCACAGAACTGATTAGAGCACCTGCAGTGCAGACAAACCTGAACACAGCATTCACTGTTCAACACTGCCACAGCTCACTATTTTGATAATTCTGCATGTGAGATGTTATTCTTCAGATTTATTTAATAAATACCCTGTAAACTCAATTATTTTCATTTGAAAATTATGACCTCTTCTCAGGAATGGCAACATTAACAATGTGGAACCAACTGGTTTTACTGCAAATGTACAGCCCACTTGTGTGTTCCAAAATCACTAAATGAGAGAGAGAGAGAGAGAGAGAGAGAGAAAGAGAGAGAGAGAGAGAGAGATTTTATAAGTTTTAATAGCCTCTGTGGCTCCCCAAATCAAACCATTTGGGTAAAAGTGATCCTACATTGTACTGTGTGAACAATTGGTCGATTTCCACTTGGCTGTTCAAAGTATTCCAAGTCACAGAGTGTATATATTGGCAGATTGCATACCTGCCTGAGTTGAGCTACCTGCTGAGTAAACAGCTGTGCCTGTGATGTACCATGGCAGCCTTGGTATCCAAACAGAAAATGAATAAGTGAATATGGATACCAAGTTGAATTACACGCTCGAGTGCAGTTGTGGGCAGAAATTATTAAGAAAATAATGTTTGGAAATTGCAGTTCTATGCATATATTAAGTTGTATATACCTCTAAGTTGTATATGTTTTGGCTCCAAACTCCATTTGTCTAATACCAAAGATAATGGAGAGGATGTACAATTGTCACACTCAACGGTCACACAATACCCATGTGCAGAATGGGAGCACCTACTAAACAAATTTAAAGTAATTTAAAGATCCAGGCAAATCTTACACTGCTTTAACCTACATTACACAGCTTTGTGCAAATCAAATCAAAAAAATTCACAGATAAAAGTATATTAAACGGACAGATTTTTAATTTGCTAAAAATCAGATCAAAATCATTCTCATGGTGTCTGGCACAGTGTGTGTCACCTCCCCACCAACTCACCTATGCCAACAACATCAATGCATAGAAATACCAGGTATAAATGCAAAGGGCATGATTGGATTGTTGATTATATATCTGGCTAAAGATCAGATTTTGATACTTGGTGAAAATGGGGCCAAAGAGTCATCTGGGGGACTGAAACAGGAGCAGAGAACAGAGAAGGGCAGAATTATTCAGTCAGCAGTCAGTCCTTTAATATGCGTCTCACTCTGCCATCCTCACTGAAAACAAGTGACCTGAGCAGCAGGAGACGCACAACTATTAGAAGTGAGCAGCTCTGATTTTGTTTCCCTGTAAGAAGAAGTATGAAAGATTGTTAGATGCTGATATTGTTTGAAATGCTAATAATGTCTGTCAGTAAAAAAAAGAAAAAAAGTTATATAGGCTCCCAGGTTGGTACTACTTGGGTTCGGAGTCTCCAAAGTCATGTGCATTGACAAAAGCCCAGGAGCGCATGCAGAGTATGCATACGCAAGCACAAATGCACACACACATGCACACACACACACACACACACACACACACACACATACACATACACACACAGGCACCAGCACAATAGATGCCTGTCAATAGCTCAGATGGCCACTATTGAGTGGACTACTTTGTGTTTGAAATGACTGCAGACGGTGGGGCCACGCTTCAAGTTCTATTGGTGACAATGGATTTCAGAAATAGGAGAAATCAGGGTGTATTGACAAACCTGGAGTTTCCAAGTTTACTTTATTTGCAAGTTGCTGTGAAAGTTTTTTTCTAAATAGGGAGCTCACGTTTTCATATTCCTCCATATGATATAAAGTTTAATCCAGTCCTTTTCCATTGTAGGTCCTTCCAAGGATGCTCACTATAGCTGCTGCTCATTAGTAAAAGCTGACCTAGCCAAGATTTTTATGTTAAGTATTTGGCCAAATTTAATTCTGGCATCCAGCATGGACACCGGCAGATCTTGACTGCACACAGTAAGTGACAAATCAAAACGTAAAAGTAGAACGCAAACAGCAGATTCAGGAGACAATTTTCTGTCCTGAAAAAACTGAACTCGCCAACATTGCACCTTTTGCCTCTCTCTGTCCTGTAGTATTTTATGCTGTGTGCAGTTTGATGTCACATTCATAGCTTGTGAGTGGAGCAGAGTGAAAGCTGAGTGGTGAATGGAGCAGTCATATATGAATGCATATATTAAAGTTTAAAACCTTTTCCACTCTGACTCATTCCATTTTGCTCCATAACCACTCATAACATCACTGCACACCACGAGCTGTTAGCCTCCTGCAGGCAGAGGCATGCTTTCTATTCCGTGAGGCCTCATGCAGAGGCCAGCTAATAAGTGAAAGGAGGGAGTAAGAAAAATATTCTGCGGAAGTTAGTGACAAAACTTCAAGATGTGAGAGATAAGTTACTGGATAAAAGAGGAAAAAGGAAGCATGTTCAAATGTGTGCCATCAGTAAAGACTCATTATATAAAGTGTAAGATCTTGACAAAGTATGGAACCATGCTATGCATGCATGTCAGCAGTAAAGATAAAGGTGATCACAAAGCATAAGTTTGATTAGGTTAGTCTAGTCTTAGTCTTAAACAAATGGCCTTGTAGCCTACATGGTTAATAATAGGCTACTGAAATGGCATATTACATCTGTGAACATCTAAAGACTCTTTCTGAATGGACTGATTAAAATTTGTCTCCAAAGACAAAGAAGCACAGAAGTAAGAAAAGGATCGATTTCAGCATTACATTTTGTCCCTATGTATCCAGTGAGAAGAAGAGAGCTGGATGAGGCTTTTTTCCCCCAAAATGATAAGTACCCTGTCTAATAGGAGCCTCAAACCTAAGGACATTAAGTGGGTATGCACCATTTTGCTAATGATGCCCAATATGGATACACAACACCTTGCTGCAGCAGTGTATGGGAAACCATGATGCCAGCTGCAGCTGCTACTGGCTTTTTTCTCACACTCGACATACAGACCAGCAGACTAGCTGTCATGTTTCTGGGCATCGCAGCTAGTTTCACTGACATTACATCTGAAGGCCATGCAATGTTGCTGTGAGCTGTGAATGCATAGAGAGTACACTCCACAATAACTGGAATGTGCAGCAACGGGTGATGAAGGTGGTGACACACATTGCCAGTAACATGGTAAAAGCACTCAGCCTCCTGGATTTGAGGATCAGAATCAGAATCAGAATACTTATTGATCCCCATGGGGAAATTGATGAGACAGATGAGATCAAAAGGAATGGACAAGGATAGGAGGAGCAGGAGGAGGAGGAGGAGAATGACCCAGCTGCATTCTCTCAGTCTGAAACACAACTCAGGACATCTACCGTCTGATAAACAAACACATTAAAGAGTACATTTGCATTTATGGTGCCCAACCCTTCACTTGAAAAGATGCCATTAAGGCACATAATGATTTGGACGGACTGCTCCAATGTTCTGCCCAATAACCCGAAAAAGACTCAGGGAAAGCGCCAGGACGACCAACAGACTGGGCCCAATATGGCAGAATGAGCTGGCAGTTTCAAAACATGGAGAAGTCATTTTGAATGACATGCATCAGCTCCAGGCTCTGACAGATGTGATGTTGCCACTGGCAGATTTAAGAGCTCAGATACAAAGGGAAAGCAACCTCGACTTATTTATTTTTTTAGCTGTAGCTGAAGTAAACAGATTTCTGAGTAGTATGGCCAAGACCTTGCCCATCTCCACTGCTGCCTTTGTTGAGGCACTCTCAGATAACGTTTCCCTTCGCTTCATCCAGTATTATACTGACAAACATCTACTTTTGGCAGGTGTACTGTATCCCCAATTCAAACTGGAGTGGATCATTAGAGATGAAATGGTGTGCAACAGAGGAGCTTTGTGAGCTCCTGATCGAAGAGACTGATTCAGGCAGCATACAGCAAAGTATGTGGGCGAGGCCAAACCAACTCCAGATGATGTCACAGCTTTTGAGCCAACTCCACGCAAACAGCACATTAGGCCACTGATGCCTAGGGGGAGGTAGAGTAATGCTTCAGCTCAATAGTTGAAACAAAACATAGGAGGATCTCGTTAAGTTTTGGAAGGAAAATGCAAGTTCTTTTGCCCACTTAGCCAAAGCTGCTTATAGTTTACTCAGTGGGTTTATTAGTGATGAACAAGTGTTTTCTGAAGCTGGACTGCTTTCTTGATACAACCACTTGACCCAATAGCCTCAAGTGCTTAAATATGTGTTCCTAGTAAACTCTAAAAGGCCCAAATTAATTTTTGGTTGGCATGTTTTGGGCTTTTTTGATTGTTTGTTTGTTTTGAGTTTTAAGTTTGAAATATTATGGAAGAAATTTTGCGATTGTTGCTACTTCACAGTTATGCTGTTGTTACACGGCTAAATAAACTGCTGTAGTCTTTCTCATGATTATATACATGTTGTGCATTGATAAATACATCCGGCATGTAATTTTGATTTTGGTAAGTGATCAACACCGTGTAAATAAATTTGACAATAAATCTGAATTGAGTAGAGGCCCCATTGTCATAATAACACGGTGTAACGGTTACAATTGCATTTGGCCTAATTATGCTAAAAAATTTACACAGTTTTCTCAGAATAATTTATGTTCTGCTTCCTCTCACACCAAATTAAGTGTATTTGATGATGCGTAGCTTATTAAAATAAAGAAAATTAGAGTAAAATAAAGCTTCCTAATTTAATCAAACGTGAGTTGCATAATGTCTAATCTAAGCATTCTCTTTCTCAAAGCTCATCAAGTCGGCACAAGTCATACAGATGTAAAATGTCTAATAGTCTGGATATATGGACAGCAGGAAATCTATCTACAGCAATATTAATTCATGACTTTGGATTGGTTATTAAAGTTTATTGTCTCGTACACAAGCTGGACTCTCCACTTATATGCGCATATTGTTCACACAGTAAAAGAGATTTTTCTAAATTATGGGGGTAATTTCATTCTCATCAGTGATTTATGTTGGAGATGCCAAGCTTAAAATGTTTAGATACCTTTGGGATGGGAAGCAGCAAATTTGCAGCGCAGTTGTACCACCAGCAGAAAATGAGGGAAGTTTAAGAGATGGAGCAGCTGAGCGAGCACATCCACAACACTGAGCAATGGGCATAATTTCAAATCACAATGTGAAGTCCTTAAACTTCATACAGATAGCCCTTGCTGCCATTTGGGGCTGCCTTTGTGAAAAATTGCCTTGTGCAGCTTCACCCTGTAAGTTTGGCTGTGGCACCACACCACAAACAAGGTGCCAAAATAGCAAGCTTATTTAAATTATAATTGAGTCAGTGGCTGGCGCTGGAAATTAATGTTACTCTGTAAAAGACGTGGTAAAGTATAAGGAAACGCTTTAGATACTCTGTCCTGTTACCACACTATAATGATAGAAGAGTACATGAGGACTGAACAGGGGAGAAAAGTTAACACGAATCTACCTGAACTGACAGGGCCATCAAAGATGCCAGTTTATAGATTTTACTACTTGATAAATAGTTTTAAGAATCTGCTTTTTTCTGTGTATTAAAACAACTACTCTTGATAAAAACAGTTATAAAATTTGCAGTAACATTATCATCCAACCATCTGCATGTCAAACATAAACCATCAGGATCAAAAGATCCAAGAGCTTGGTCAAGTGGAAAATGGTTTAGCGCAGCCACTGTTTATCAGTGTTTTGATGACTTTTTGCCAGAGAGGCGTGTCTGTCACATCGGAAATACAAAATCAACAGGAAGAGAGGGCGAGACAAATACAGCTGACAGAGCTGCTACTCTAGCATAAAGCCTCCTCTGTAAACAAAAAGGACAGTTGTTGATGCAATTTTTCACCAAAAAAGGCCGATTTACACTTGCCTTTCCTACGGTTTTATTTCATTCATTTTGTGAAGCGCTTTTTAATTGTGTTTTAATAAGTGCTATACAAATAAAGTTCTTCTTCTTCTTCTTCTTCTTCTTCTTCTTCTTCTTATTATTATTATTATTATTATTATTATTATTATTGTTGTTGTTGTTGTTGTTGTTGTTGTTATTATTATTATTATTATTTACAGTCCATGTTCAGCTATATTCGTGTAACACTTTTCATAGACTATACATCTTCAGCAGTAGTTGACATTGTGTAAAGACAGTATCATCACAAAGCCAAAACATATCTTAGCAGATACAGAGAAACAGGCTGAGTGTGATGTGAGTGTGATGCAAGAAACACTGAAAACAAGATTTTGGTCAGAAATCATGTTACTGGTCAGCAGCAACATAATTTTATGTATGATATGCTGTCATAGGACCCACGTTGTGAAGCAGCTCCTCTGACCATGTAAACTTAATCCACTGAAGATATATGCATCAGAAACAGTGCAGCCATACAGCTACAATCCAACATTTGTCCTGTGTTGAGTAAAAGAGATAAAGGAAGGTTCCAGTGGGATTTGTCTTGCAGTCTGGCTGATGAGTTATCAGTGCCAAGACAAAATTAAAACTGCATTTTTGTCCAGTTGGCTCTCTAATGAACAGGATGAGGATGTAATAAGCTTATAGAGTTTTGGTTGTGGCAGTATATATATTGTGCATAAAGCACTGCAGATATAATTGTCTATATTGAGAGTCGTCTTACATTTCTACTGTATCCAAGATCAGGATTTTTGCTGCACTCTCAGATGCTGTGGAACAGGCTTCCTTCCTCATTGTTTTATTTCCTCCACATCCCTTTTGTAAAACTGAAGTGTTTGGTGAAAGAAACAGACAGCAGTCTCTCTGTTTCTGCCTGCATGTCTGCAGGCACAGAGCAGCAAGAAAATCAGGCCACTGCCAGGGGTATGACAACTCAGTGCCACACCACTCTCACAGCATAACACAGCACTGCCTACAAACAACTTCACATCCTGTCAAACAATGGGTTGTACTAACTGAACTCAGAAGGATGAGTAAGACAGAGTCTAGAGCAGTTTACTTGATAGCTATCAAAAGTGACACAAAATCTTGCCTTCCACAACGGCATCATTGTGAAGCAAACACAATAGCACTGATCTCAGACACACTGGATCTTGTATGACACCACCACAGTCTCTTCCCGCATGGAGTCATCAAACTCCCCATGCTTTTGCTTCAGAGGAGCAGCAGCATGGAGAGTGTCTGCTCTCAGTTCACTTCTCACCGCACAAAATGTCTTCTTTGTTGCACTGTGCCACATTTAAGTGCAACTTAACAAGATCTATAGCAACATATTTATTGACATGAGATAGTCACCTGTTTGCCAGAGAAAGAAACCAAAGTCTTAGCAGTTTGATGCTGGAAGCAAATTGAGCATTTAGCAATTACTGCACAGTGCAAAGGATAGTGGAAGACGAACCAGCAGAGAATCCACATTATTTCTCCAAATGATTCATATCTCATTTGAATTTAATATTAGTGTATATCAGTCTTTATCCCAAGGAAGCAAAACCCTTGGAAACTAGGCAAAGGTAACTGAGTTGAAAGATGGAGAGGAAAATAACACTTTTATTCACTGTTACAATGTCCTTCATCAAGCTGAATAATTGTGTGCTATGTAGCACTGAATAGCAAATTACCACGTGTCATGTTTGACAGAATAGATGAATGGTTCTCCTAAAATTTTAAACCCTTAACCTTGAAAGAAACAAGCTAGTTACCACTAGTGGAATGATTTCAAAGCTAGTTTTTCATTACAATCCTCTGCGTCTTTTGTCTGAATGGAAAAAGATGTCTTTGTAATTAATTGTGGGGGGGGGAAAAATCACATAGCGAGTGATTGCAAGTGAGAGAATAATTGACTGTCTATTAAAATTTATCTTACTTGAAGGTAACATAAGGAAAGGTTATCTTCACTGTGGCAGGGAAGTCTGTCCTCTGGGCACAGAACAGCAATTTTATGCATTAAAGATGACAGTCACATGTGTGGCAGCCATAACAAAGGAAGTACAACACACAGTGAAAGCATAGAAAATATATAAATTCAAGAGGAGCAGACAAAATCTGTTTTCAGGAATTTTCTTTCTTTGTTTCACTGTTTTTGTGCTGCAGTTCATATCTTTTCCTTTATGTTTGTTAGACCCAAACAATACATTTCTTTGTCTTACAACAAATCATTTTTGAGACAATAATTGCTGTGCACAGCACTGTGAGTGTTCAAGATTTGCTGTAAATGTGACTCTTCTCAGGGGCAAACAGTAGCTGAGTCACAAATTAATCATTATAAGTCACTGAAAAAAAATCCCTGTTGCCTTTGTTCAGTAAGTCTGACTTTTAATATATCCTTGTCATTTGTATTTTCCCACCAGGTGATGTTAATTCATGTTGATTCCACCGTGACTACAAAGGGAAACAACTGAGTCACTGTCTAACCTGTTGATATCGATGATGAATCTGCCCGTCGACAGTGAACATCAAAACATGCAGACAGGGAGGAACGCGTCATTATATTATTATATAACACTCTAGCAGCGATTCTGGTCTTGATGACTCAGCTATTTAGTGCAGACAGAGAATAATTTGATATGAAGTTGGACAGTGGCTGATTGTTGTCCATAGAAATAATATTGATTTCAGACTTTTTTCCCCTCACGTGTGGCTGTGCTGTCATCTTTGGTAATCATTCTTAACCACAGCAGTCCTATCCCAGGTTGGGTATTTGCTGGGCAGAGACATAAATTCGGATCCTGATCTCAGGAGGATCTGAGGAGTTTCGGCGGGGGATGTAATGACTCTTATCTGTGCTGACAGAGTGCCGTTGCAGCAAGGACTACAGTTCTTCTTTGAGCAGACTGCAGGAGCCGCAGCACCGAGGCAGACAGGCAGGCGTTTGTCTTTTCCCGTGCTCAGCAGACGGTCCACGACCCAGTCACATTACCTCAGTTTGAGCGGAGCTTGCCCCCAGCTGCTCTGCTGAGTCCTCACCCCGCCACTCTGCTCCGCTGGGATCTATCCCTGTCTGAGCCTATGCTGGGTGACATCTGTCAACATGTGTGGCACACTCCAGGAACAAAACTGAGCCCTGCGCCATGTGGGAATCAGCTATCAGTGTCAGTACATCTCAGCCCGCACAGAGGAAGAGGGTGGATGATAAGATAGAGGAGGAGAGAGGGAGGGAGGCTGAGAGGATGTACAAAAGATTAAAGAATGAGTGCTCAGGTGTTAGATGCTTGTTTGAATAATCTAGTTACAGCACATCTAATTCTAATATCTAGTTTACTAATTTGCTATCTAATCTGTGTAATTTACTATGGTAAATTCCACTAAGTACTTAATATTAATCTATACTTAAACATAACAGCCTTTGAGGTATTAAATAAATGATGATTATAGGAGTTTGTTTTCCTTAGGGCAAGGGCATTTTTACTCAAATTTTTGGATCACATTAACATAAGTAATTACTTACATGCAGCATACAAAAATCCCTATGAAGAAAATAAAACAAGCTGGTGTGCAGGGATTCTGAAATAATTTTCTGAAAGTGGTTAGGGGAAATGGAGAGCATGTAACGTTGCATAAATTCAGTAATGTCAAATTTCCAAACTGAACCAGGGCTATTTCCTGCCATATACCAGCATCAGCAATATTGATGATTTCAGTGTGTGCTGTAGGGATAATGAATATTCAGCAATTTGATGAAAGACCTTCCAAAGAGAGGGGAGGGGGTGATTGACTGATGATCTGACCCTTTCAAAGGCCTGAAATCTCAGCGCTTTCTGATAAAGTTCTGCCCCACTTCTATATGAGTTAATGCTGAGTGATTCAGAGGGTTGATGACACAGCTTGTGCCAGTTTGGCAGAAGAAATAGAAATACATCTAATCAACTGGCTAATGTTCGCAGAGTTACCTCATCCAGACATGCAGTGGACTTACCTGTTGTGTGATACTCTTTGAAATGCCTCACTCATATGGCACCAGAGAGTGGTATTTAACAATGATTTTCCAATTTTTATATTTAGCTGTATGATCAGCAGAAAATAACAAGCTACTAATGAATACAGACAACTTTTCCCTCTCAGCACAGAGATCCTAGGAGTTAAAGCAAGCAGAGCTTTGTGTGTGTTTTACTTTGACCTGGATGCCAAAATAAAACCCTCATGTTTGTGTGTGTGTGTGTGTGTGTGTGTGTGTGTGTAATCAATAAAATCCACAAGGTTGAAAAGCCATCCTTAATGTACACCTGACCAAGTAAGTAGTGCAATAAAAACAATATAAAGTACGTTGAAGGTACAAAATATTAGGGGGTCTCACTCTTTTCATGAAGTAGACTGATGAGATCAATCTGCGTAAAAGCCATTATACGTTAATATAAGTACAGAATAGATCTTATTAGTGTTGCAGTGAGCCATAAATCTTGCTTTCAAATATGTTACCTGAACATTTATTCGAGTAGCTTGAAAGTTTAGAATTGCATTTGTTATGAAAGATGTTTTGCTCCTGCATAATTAGCCACTTAGAGAAATACAAGAAAAAGTACAAAATCCCATCACTGATTTTTATTTAAGCAGTTTCAATGCCGAGGCAGTGTATTAGTGAAAATACAATTAGCCATTGTGTCACTTTTAAATATGCTGGGTGTACTGAGTCAGGGCACGACGATGTATGAATTCTAAATTGTCTTGAATGTAAACTGCTTCCCCTGCTTGCACTGTGCCTTTGTTCAGCTGTCACAAGAAACGCAATAAGCTCTCATTACAGACCTAATGCACCTGTATTCACAACTTCTCGTTCGGACTCAGAATGGAGCTTTAGTGCTGCTGCCACTGAATGATTTTGATAAATGACTTTATTACTTGTTCGGAGGTTGAGGGAAGATGTTTTTCCGTGGCCCAATACATTTGGTGTTTGTCCTTACCGAATGTTTATGCCGGCAAAGAGTTCACCCAAGGCAGACAGTACATTACACTGACTGATTTCACGCAGAAGAAGGAGCACCTCTTCTGTTTTTCCAGGCCCAAGGAAATTGTCTGTCAGACAATGATGCCTTGGGGCTATGTACAGTGCATTGTCAACTGGATTAGTGGGTTATGCTATTTTTGGAATCAGCATTTGGCCCTCTTTTGGCTGCCTGGGTGGCTTGATGGTTAAAGAAACTGTCCCAAAACTGTAAAGTCCCAGATCAGACTCACATGACAGTCAGCGTCCATCCCTTTCAAAATGTCCTTGGATAAAACTGCCTGTAACTACCGGCTTCAAGGACAGCACTTCTGGCCGCTGCTGCCCTGTGGCCCCTCTAGGGAATCACATATATTGCACAGGAACATTTCATGTGTTTTATCGATTAGCTGATCAAATGAGCAGCCAGATGCATAAATAAATGTATAATTAATGACTGAATTCTATATGCTTTTTGTGTTTATCTGTTTATTTTGATCCCTTTGAGCTTATTGCTGAAGCAGCACCTACTCTTGCAAGGGTTCATACTAAAAACAGATATGACAAAAATCAAATGTGAAGTAACAAAAACAGTACCTGCATACAAGATTACATCACATTAAAAAATAAATGACAATAAGATCTTAAAAAAAGACACCTACACTATTTGTTCAAACATTAGTTAGCATATTACCATTAATTTCACATTTTTGGTCTTTGCTCCTGGATTTTATTTAAAAAAAAAAAGGCTGCATGTCTTGGCTCTTTTTAAAAACAAGTTGCTAATACAGATATTTTGGTAATTATGATTCACAGATGTTCCTGAGGAATAAATTAAGAGAGACAGTAAGTCTGTCCTCCACCATCAGCCAAGGCAGGTTAATATGCATATGACTTATAAAGGTTCACTTGATGCAGTTTAAGGTGATACATGCAGCTCTGCTTTTATCATTTGCAGCCTTTTCAGATCTATTTTTGATCACACAGCTGGGCAGCAGTCAAAAGTGGGTATAAAACTAGTGTTTGAATCACATTAGCACTTGTACTACATGTTAACACTCGCTGTTAACAAAACACTGAGTGGCAGTGGAGGGAAAATAAAAATGTGATTTCACTCTACAGTAAGAACATCTAGATCTGGGCCACTGATAAGCATTCTATGTTTAATTAAGAGTGCATTTTGGGAGAAATGCTTTTTTCAAGGTGGAAAATTGGATGTTCAGTATGTGGTCTCTTTAACTAGTTTGTCTTATACCAGAGAGTAAGCTTTAACTTCACCCCAGGGACTGGTTTCTCCCCGCTCTCCAACAAATCTCATGCTAATATCATCTCCAGCCGAGCTCCCTGGGTCGAGCCCAGCCAACGCATAAGCATAGCTGGAATCAGACACAGGGCTCATCACTGATGACTCAGACGGTCCCTCAAGCCCAACACAATTTGGCGCATCAGACAGCCACCATTGCTCTACCTCAGCATATCCATGCAGAGTGTGCACAGAATGTTAAACACACAATCAGCATGAGCAAAGCTGGGAGTCCCATATGTTAATCAGCCATGATACTTCAGGCCGCGCACCCACACCTTCTCTGCCATGCAGCTTAGCATGCACGAGCTACTCCATCAACAATCAAGACAAGCCAATTAGAGGCCCTGCGAGGCAACCAGCATGTGATAAATGAGAGACATGTGGTGGTCTTGGTTTAAAGGTGACTTTATGTTGACAGCAACTACAGTGGAGAACCTCTGAGTTTTAAACACAACCTGCATGGGAGGGGGGGGATTCAATAGACAAGTTTCAATGAATAATTCAGCTAAGCTACATTTGTTTTTAATGTGAGTCATGTTCTTTACGCTTAGAGTTCAGTCAATTAAATTTGCATTCCAAAGAGGATTTTCTCCTGCTGTCCCGATTCCTTAATGGATGATTTCTGAACTTCTTGAACTTCTTGACCCAGTCACCATGTAAAGTACAGGGCATAACCATGGAGTTTTTGCATGTGTTGATATATCTCTGAAAATGTGTGTGCGCAGAAGTGTATGTGTGCACCAAAAAAAAGTCTGCAATATAAACTGAAACAAGGACAGGGAAATATAATGTATACCATCAAAACTTAGCCCACTAGGTAAAGAATTGTGAATTTTTTCATGATTATCAGGTAGTTATTTATCCTGAGAGGATTGTAAAAGCCGAAGGAAACTGGAATGTAAGGTTATACGCTGCATTCGCAGACGTGTATATGGTTATTGTGCCTCTGTGCATGTGCGTGGGTTTTTGTTTCCCAGTCAATATAACTTCACAGCATTTCAGGCACAAAAAAAACATGACACAAATACCAGTGGATGCAAAAAGAATCCATCACCTAACTGCAATTAGCCTTGAAGGGGCTCTATACTTGAAAAATCTCATTTTAACAATTTATATAATAACTGCCATGCTGAGTCTTATAATTATTGAACTTGGCACATTCAGACAAAGCCACTGCTGTACCAATGTGACTTGGACAATTACATTCTGCCATGATGTATTTTCTCTTAATTAGAAGTTTTAGAAAAAAATAGTATTTCCTGATCCAAGCTAAAATGTGTGATAGCATTTTGCACAGACAAACACAAAAGTTAAATGGGCCCAATCTGATAAACAGAATAGCCCCATTTTCCCACAAATTAGGGAAAAGGGCATGATCTATCTCAAATTTTCTGGTTACTCTGGGTAGGACAGGTGGGGAATCATTTTCTCTAATGGTCTTTTAAAATCTAATCAACAGGAAGCACCACAAATGCCAAAATGTGTATCTCCTCATATTGTCAATCGCATTTCATCTGGTTTTTAGAGTTAGTTTTTGAGTTTAGACTTCTAAGTTTTGTATTCTCTGGTGAATACAGGTGTAATCTCATAATTCATAGTGGTCTGAGCATTTTAGAGCACTGTAGCTATGTTATTTACTTATTTATTTATTCATTTATTTATTTTATCCCTCTTTGTCCTCTTTTTCACTCATTATTTTTTCCCTCTTTGTCTTTCTTTCTTTCTTTCTTCCCTACTGTCTCCCTCTTTCCTCTCTCTGTCCTCTATATCTTTCACACATAATGTGTTTATGCTAGTCACATGTATTGCATTATACACCAAAAAAATAAATAAATAAAAATAAATAAAAAAATAAAAAATCAAGGTGGTCTGAACTGTCATAAGATCTGAGATGCAAGTCAGGACCTCTGTTTTGAATATGCAAATTTCCTGCATAAATTACTAGACCTTTGGTGTTTGTGGTTTACTGATGGCTTTGTTTCTGTGATAACTGCCATTATACAGGCATCAGCAAAATTTAGGTTCCACTAATCCTAAATGAATGTGACACACATATACATGAGCCATACAACAACCACAAAGTTTTGCAATGTTTTTGTTCCCAATCCTTTTGCATTTGATGGTAAATTTTTAATGTTTGTTCAGCAATAAAAAATACAGGCAAAATATACATTATTTTAATATGCTTCATGGACTATATTCATGCCAATCTGACAAAAACAGTATCCATGCTGCTATTATTATCCTTTCAGTATACTTTTATGCATCATCCAATAATACAACACTAATCAGACAGCTTAAAAAAAAACAACAACTCAGTAGTCACTACCAGTGATAACATCTTTATTTAAATGATTCAGAAAGTCACAAGCAGCACTGTAGCACCACCTACTGGTCCTTTGCTGACTAATGCAAGTATTCAGTACTACACAACCAAAATTAGTTTAACATCTCTACATATTATTTTATCATTCCTACAAGTTCTTTCATTATTTTATAAATGGCTTTACATTTTTTGGGGCCAAAGGAAAACGAAAAATAAACTTACAATCCCTTGTGCCATAATTCAAGGTGAGATGTTTTACAGAATGCTACAATACCATACTAATGTGTACCACAGAAAACCTATAGGCTATACAATCATAAAGCTACAAAACCTTAAGACAAGCAGCAAAATTCACTCCAGCTTTCAGGGTGAGTGAGAGTGGACTTTATTGGGTTTATCAAATTGGCACCTTCCTTCACCGATGTTTAATTGAATCAAGCCCATGACACCTCAAGAGGGCTCAACGGTGTGTTCCAGCATCCCAGAAAACACCGCTCTCTTTGCCCAGTCTCAGCAGACTGAAGTGCACTACACTGCTGTCACTTCTGCTTGTGATATCAACAACGTTCTTGAATTTTCGCTTTTTGAGATGTTGCAGCCTGAATTTAAAAAAAAAAACATTCAACATTAAGACATTAAGGTATTTTTTCTAACAATCCATTACAATATACCTTAAAATGGCAGTGTAAAAATGTCTGTGGACATTCTTGAAAATGTATTTCAAATAAATTACTTAGGTCTGGGATTTGGCTGGATCCCTCAAGGACTTTGTTGTTCTGAAGCTACTCCAATGTTGATTTGGCTGTAAGCTTAGGCTTATTGTACTGTTGGTACATAAATTATCACTTCAGTCTAAGGTCTTTGGCACTCTGAAGCTGCTTGTACTCAGGAATTTGTGTTGGGCACCATTCAGTGTTCTCTGTCCAAATGTCTTAATCACTGCCCCTGAAAGCCTTGCTACAAGCCTGATTACAGCTTCAGAGTTCAATTTTCATTTCATTGGAAATCGTTTGCCTCATACTCTTCCCTTGCCCTTTTGCAAAGTTTGGGTTTACTGTCATGGCTTGTTTTTCTTCCAGGAGTTGCTTCCTTCAGGCCATTTCCCACACAGCACTGTTTTGTCAAGTGCTGCGCTGACAGTTGTCTCTCTGACAAGAAGCCGACAAACTGTACACTTATGTCAGAGTGGCCTTTTATTTTTGATCGCCTCCCAGAACAAGGTCCTTCTGGCCTGGTTGATTGGTTTGGCTGTACAAGCAGCTCTCAGAAAAGTTTGGATCATTTGTTTTTTTCCATTTTTTGAAGATGGAGCTTATGGTTCCCTGGTGAAGTCTCAAAATGTATGAAATCATTTCTTATGCATCGTAGGACCTTATACTGATGTGCGTTTCATTCTAAATTATGCCCATTGAATTGAATTGGGATTCTGGCACATATAGAATATATATGTTTTGTTCCAAATTATGTCCAGTCATTGAAATTGGCCATAGGTGAACTCCAATCAAGGAATGGAGACATCTTACGCATTTTCACAAGAATCTGGATGGACCTTCAGTCAATTTGGAGTATTGCTGCAAATGGCTTGATTCAAATGTTGCCTCAAAACATGAGACCTTTAAAATTTTAATGAATTTGTAAAAGAAAAATGTAAATGTACAGAAATTCACCTTGAAATTATGGGTTAGTGTGTTTAGATCAATCACAAAATCCAAATTTAATCAGTTTTGAATTCAGGCTGGTAACACCACATAATCCACATACCATATAATCCACCACATAAAAAGTAAAAAGGGCTTAACGCTTTGTGAAGGCACTTTATCACTACTCACTTATCAATTATTCATCTGTTGATAGTTATGTATCACTGGTTAACCATTAGATGAGGAAGTTTGTGTGCCCATGCTTATTTACAGTGTTGCTCTCAAAAACATAAGATGAACAAACAACTGAAATCTCATCCATGTCAAAACATGGTTACAGTATTCAATACCTGGCTATTAAACACTAAAGGACGTAACAAGGACCAAACGATATTAATAATTTGCCTAAGACCACATCAAAGAGAAACAAAACACACCACTGTGATACAATAATACTGACTTCACACCGGCTCCAACTGGAACCGTACTCTATTCACTTGAGTGCAAAGCTAGCCTATGCTGACTTTATAGGCACACTGGGCCTTATTAGCTTGTAGTAGAGTGTTTACTGTCAGACAACTGGCTTCATTTTGCTTTTGATGAATGATTGATGCCCCCCCAGAGGTAAAGCAGCAAGAGTGAGGGCATAATAAAAAGCTCCTCCACTCCCTTGATGAAAAATAAAAAAGGAGCATGGAACAAACAACTTTGAAGGTGATGGAATTTGGTATATGAGTTGGTGTCAATAATTTAAGCTTGGAGGATAGATTTTGTAAATTTCACCAAGTAATTGTGTAGACGCATAAATACTCATTATTCCATATGAAAAGGTACTGAAAGGACAAGGCCTTACCTCAAAAAGGCTACATCTTTCATTGGTTACATTTGCTTATTAGAGTGTCAAGTCATGGTTATCTATTCTAGCAATAGTGGGCATTTTGGAGTGAGATTTTCATCAGCCTTTAAGCAGCATTCATCAGTGTGGAATAAGTCCTACACAAACTGATTCCCCCAAGTACCTGAGCACGTTTCCAAGGTCTTCCTGTTGCATGATACATTTTCACAGTTTTAATATCAGCAAAACACCCAGTGCAGCTACTTTTAATATATGTTCTTCCCGTCAACATCACCACTGAAGGGACATGTGGTAAATACCGTTTGATGAGCAGAATAGATAACGTGAGGCTCACTTCCCTTTCACTATTTCCGGCTACTGATTGCAAAGGGATTTTAGATTTTAGTGTTTTAGATATGGCCTGCCATGTCATTTATGTCTTAAGTAAATGACTTTGTGATTGTGTGAAAGGCAGCATTAAAAAGATGGATAAAAACACACAGATATTCACTGAATGTACAAAATGTTAGGGACATTTGCTGTTTTTATGATGTACACTGTTGAGCTGAATCCAGGTAAAAGCCACTGATTTTCCTTATTAAATCTACT
Organism: Neoniphon sammara; assembly: GCA_900302535.1. Taxonomy (NCBI): domain Eukaryota; kingdom Metazoa; phylum Chordata; class Actinopteri; order Holocentriformes; family Holocentridae; genus Neoniphon; species Neoniphon sammara. Next base: position 23,166 of record OMKZ01014655.1, read on the forward strand.
CAAATAAAAAGGGAGATGCAGATAAAGAGAATTAGACAAGTTAGAGAAGGATTTTTAACCTGCAAGATATTTGAGATGTGGACTGACTGCACTTTAATATCAGGAGGTGTCCCTAATATTTTGTGCATTGTGTGTTTCAGATCAGAGCCCAGTTTGTTTTTGACAGATGAATATCCTCTTGCTGAATACAAACAAAGAAGTCTGGCTGTGCAAGACTAACCATGTGATAATTCAGAGGAAATGCACAGCCACAAGGTTTTGTAGCGCCATATCGTCTTATTAATGTCATTGTACAACAATTATCTATAATTCAGAAGTTCCATGTGCAGTCTTTGTCAAACCATTTTAATATCTTACTCAAACCATTGTGCTATCATTTGATATCTTTGTCATGGTAGTGAATATCACAGTAGCCTATCTATTACATAATGGGTGGTACACAATGTAACCTGAGCCAACGAGAGGCGGTGTCGATCTGCTCTTGCCCTACAGTCATTTACTGGCAGATGGAGGAACTGACTCATCATGCCAAGTCAATGTGAACAATAAAACGGTGCCATATTTTGGATACACAATCCAGGGACCTTTCTTGTGAAATACTCAGCAGCCACCCCCATACCTCCTTCTTGTACAGTCGTCTAGTGTGAAATAGTCCTGGCAAACGAAATGTGTTTGGTAACTAAAGTACAAGCTGAATCAGATTATGTTCTCACAGTGCTCCATGCAAATACAGGGCCTATACTGAAAAGGTGTTAAGTTTTTTGTGTTGATGATCGGAGAGGGAAAGAGAGGTTTTCCATTCCTGTGTAGAGGATTTCCTTATTTACTTTGACAATGTTGCCTATATCGTAGCATAGAAGTTATATCATGTCCTTGAAGTTAAAAATGAGGTGGGAGAGTGGGAAGTCAGCTCTCCGGTCCAAATGAATAAAGTTTGTGAACTATATGATTAATGGTCCACTGATGTAATAAATAATGTATCTACCTGTGAGTCACAAGATTCTAAGTTTGACTCCTGGCTGGCTCATGTGCTTTTTGGGCACCAGGGTGCCATAGTGAAGGGCAATGTTCTTCTATCCTGGCTCTAGGGACACAGATCAGTGCTTTTTTCTATTATACCACGTAGCTGCATTCAGTTGGTGCCCCAAATGTAAAATGAGTCCTAGATGGCTAAAATGAAACCTCATTGTTCCATGTCCCCAGGACCAGGATAGAAGACCACTTGTGTGGGAAGACTGTCCTTCCAGGTCCCAAGCCAGCAACCATCCATCCTGCACTTGAGCAAAAACAGTAAATCTCTACCAACTCCAGTAGTGTTCTGACATCCCACTGATGAAGGGCAGGCAAAGGTAGCTCCCCTAAGGAGATCAATTAAGTATGACTGGTGAATTTAAAATCACTAGAAGTCCCATTCACTCACGTTTTACCGTGATGTGTGTTCTCCTCTGTCTGTATTACGGGAATCAATAAAGACTGTCTGATAATGTTCACGGGTACAAACACAGATTGGGCAATATGAATGAGTTTTATTGCGTGAAAGGGGTGCGGAGGATGACGTTGAAGACAACCCCCTCCCCCTACACATAAAAACACCTAGTGACGTAGAGGAATAGTCAGCATTCTTTCTTCACTGTACCGGTAACTACGAGGTCAGCTGCTTTACCACGACTTTGCTAGCAATCTACTTTCCATCCTTTTGTATTTTTTTCCAATCGTCTACAAGACACCAATAACATTGGCGTTCCTTTGGTGAAGGTAAGATCGTTTAGTCTCTCAGTGCTTTCTTTTGTATTCCCTGCCTTGTCTGGCTGTTTTCTGATGGCTAGCTAGCCGGCTGGAAAATGGCCTCAGATTGTTGATGCCGACGGTAGCTCAGCCAGCTAATGTTAACGAACCTAGCTAAAGCGCTAATCTGCATTATTTGCTGAAGTAACGTTATACTCGCTGTGCTTGATCGACATACTCATAATTGTACTATCAGTTCTTGAAAAGTATAATTGTTACCGGGACTCGATACAGCTGGGGAGTGTCGTAAGCTAAAGGTATTATGTTAGGTTTGCTAGACGTTTACCTAAGCTGGTAGCTAACTAACGTTATCATTATCTTGCTTTTTGATACCAGCTCACAAATTCATGTCAAGTGTTGAGAGAATACGTATTGGTAACTAACTTCTTTTCTTATTATGGTTAACTTTGGTTATTTAGAGATAGGTTTGGCTGATTTCTAACTAGCATGTAGCCCGATCTGGCTCAAGAAAAAAAATCGGTCAGTTAATCGTTTGTATCTGTAGCTAAGTTAGCTACATCCTGAATCCGGACAAGGCTCACTTAAAATTGGGTGTTGGAAAATTTCACACTGTAACGCTACCTTGCGAGTGAGAACTGCTCTGACTGATATGATGCCTTCCGTCCTAAATATTTAGGAAATAAGCATAGAAAAAACACACATTAGAGCTCAGTTTCGGTCCCAGCATAAATTTCACCAGAGAAACTGCACCCGTATAATCTGCGCATGCGCAGTAGTCCTCCACCATCTGGCTGGGGACCCAGGGCAGATTCCTAAGACGAATTTCCATTAACATTGTTTCTTTGTTGGTTTGGGGCGTTCAGGTCATTTACAGGGTTGCTAATGAACTGTTGGCTGCTCGTGCATTTGTTTTTACATATTTGTCTGATCTGTTTCCACTTTCAGGTCGCTTTTTCCTGCCCCCCTCCTAGAACATTATTCTTTTCAGAGATTCTTCGTCAAGCCGCCAAAGTGGAGAGTGTGGTTGCAGAAGGGGGCGCTTCTCGTTTCAGGTATGCAATGTTACTTTTTTTTTTTTTTTTTTAAACAAAGAAAACCCTCTCACTCACTCTAAGCTATTGGCTAAATGTGCCTCTGGTCTGTTGGTTCTCATTTTACTTTAATTCAGCTCTTAGCACATTACAGCACATTATTATCAAGTTGATTCCCCCCCTCTTTTGTATTACAGTGCTTCTGTAGGAGGAGGAGGAGGTGGGGGTGCACCTCAGCACTATCCCAAGTCTGTCGGCAACAGGTACGTTTGCAGTTTTTTCTTTTAAGTGGAACAACCAGGCACTAATATTTTTACATAATTAATCTCTGCGCTAATCTGTGTACATACATTCACACATCCACATCATTCTTTTACAAAGGCACATGTGGGAGAAGGGTGTGACTAATCAAATAACAGCTACAGTAAGCCAGTGAGCTCTTTGTGGTATAACCTCAGAAAGCCCAGATAGTGTTACTATAGAGTTCTACATTCCAACAGGGCATGTGACCCACTGAGGTGGGATCAAAATTTAGATTGAGGAAGTATATCTTTGAACCTTTCTGCTGGTAATGGAAACACTTCCACAACTAGTGAACACAGTGCAGCAGAATACTGGAAAAAGGGAATTGGATTTAGTTTTTATGGTCTGTATACTTGAGAGGATGTGACACAATGATATTTAGTATGCAGGCATCCCTACCTAGTAGGTAAAAACATTTTTATGTGTGTGTGTGTGTGTGTATGTGTATGTATTTGTATTGTATGGACACTAGTAAGGAGCTCTGTGTGCATTATTTGAACAAGTTTGAAATCCATATGTACTCAAATTTTGATTGGTTATTCAAAGTTGATTAAGTCATGAATTAAAGGCATTTAGTTGAGTATTGTAGCGGTCAACTGCAACTTCACTGTACAGTATCAGTAGTTTATTTTGTTCCTCTCAATTCCTCTTTATTGCTCTGTGTACCTTCTGTCCTGCTCGCTACACTGGGTTACAAACCAATGTTCTATAATTACATAAATGTAATGTAGCTAGATGTTGAGTAATTTGCCACCATAATTTTATGCCTTTGAAGACGAAAATAACTGCAGTGTTTCTACTGTTAAAACAAAAACGTGTTACATGTGACCGACCATGCAAGCTTCTGATGCTGCTTAATGAAAGCAAACTTGACATCAAAATTGAAAATACTTGATCTTAATTTTAGAAGTTATGCACATGTGCATTTCTGTGTAGTGACTAAATTGATTTGATAATCCTTCAACTGATTTTAGGAACTGAATGTGGTGGCAGTAAGGGTATCGCACAATGCCTGGATGATAAATGTTTAAGTAAATTAACTATTTTTTGTGTTCATTGCAGCGAGTTCCTGGGGAAAACCCCAGGATCTAGCGTTCAGAGATGGGTACCTTCTCGAAGCACTAAACGAGATGTCAGCTCCTCCAATGAGAAAGAGCAAAATGATGCAATCTTCAGGAAAGTGAGAGGGTATGTTTCTCTCCAAATGCTACAGAAAAGCTGCCAATTCCATATTTACTTAAGATAGATCACACAGACAGTGTGTCTATAATGTATTGAGGTTTGCAGTTTTTAACTTTTTGTCCTCTCTTCATCAGCATACTCAATAAGCTGACCCCTGAGAAGTTTGACAAGCTATGCCTTGAGCTACTGAATGTGGGTGTAGATTCAAAACTCGTCTTAAAAGGAATCATCTTGTTGGCAAGTATTCTCTCTATCGCTACCCATTGTAGTGTTCTTGTAACTGGTTGAAAAAGGCACCTTTTTATTTACCTTTTTTTTTACATTTAGATTGTTGACAAAGCCCTCGAAGAGCCCAAGTATAGCTCTCTGTATGCACAACTATGTCTGCGCTTGGCAGAGGATGCACCAAATTTTGACGGCCCATCACCAGAGATTCAAGAACCAAAAAAGCAGAGTACAGTAAGAACCTCTTAATTGGATTTGTCTAAGAACATAGTCTGAGCACCACTATTCAATGTAAGGAATTTTCTTACTTGTCCATAATTGTCTTCCAATACATGCATTACTTCACAGACCTTCAGGAGGCTTCTGATTTCAAAGCTTCAAGATGAATTTGAGAATCGCACCAGAAATGTTGAAAGTAAGTGAATTCTCTTTTGAATATATTTGATTTTGTGTGTATTTGGTCACTTCAGTTGTTCTTATTTTGATGTTCTGTTTCTGTAGTCTATGACAAACGTGACAGCCCTCTCACCTCTGAAGAGGAGGAGCAGCGTGCTATTGCAAAGATCAAGATGCTGGGCAACATCAAATTCATTGGGGAACTTGGCAAACTTGATCTTATCCACGAATCTATCCTTCATAGGTGCATCAAAACAGTAAGTTCAGAGTTTTAAGTTAGCCTTCATGATTATTCAGTTTTGTTTAGGTGGAGGTTTCATTCCCCAAGGAATACAGATTCTTAATTTATGTCATTTTGTAAGATGAATTTGATCATTATACTTGAGTAAAGTTGTTAAGACTGAGGTTTCAGCTTATGACCCAGATAAAGGCAGCCCTAATATTTCAACTCAGATTGAGAGCCAACACATAATGGCCACTGGCAGGCCAGAAGTTGTGAATGGACATTATATAACAAATTGGCAATACTGACTTGTATGGCGAGCCAGGTATCTCAGAATCACTCCTCAAAACAAAAGTGGATTGCTTGGAAATACTTGGAAATGTTATCACCACCTGGGGCCTTCTTTATAGAGCATAAATATGATCTGTGTGCACTACTTTGAGCTGCCCTGCCCTCTGTCCAGAAAGTCTGGAATCTGTGACGCGTGATACATTTTTATTTATTTTTTTTCTCAAAGCTTTTGGAAAAGAAGAAGAGAGTTCAACTTAAGGATATGGGTGAGGATTTGGAATGCCTCTGTCAGATAATGAGAACAGTGGGACCAAGGCTTGATCATGAAAAGGCAAAGGTAAGTATTAAGGACATACAATTTGAACGGAGGTCTCATTTTGAAATTCATTTTTGATTTATTTCACGGCGAACAATTTCTCCTTACAGTCCTTAATGGATCAGTACTTTGGACGTATGCGATCCTTAATGAACAACAAGGACTTGCCAGCGAGGATTCGTTTCTTGCTGCAGGACACAGTGGAGTTGCGAGAGAACAGTTGGGTGCCTCGCAAAGCTTTTATCGACAATGGGCCAAAGACGATTAACCAGATTCGTCAGGATGCAGTAAAGGTCAGTCTCCTTGAGAATACTCTGTGACGAAGGGCCTATCTATTGATTCATTAGTCATTTTACTGACTGTAAAAATCATTTGTGATCACAGATGTTGTAGAACTGACAGGTTAATCAGTTTTGGGGTGGAATTTTTCATTCAAACGACTGTGTAATAATCCTGACTAGAAAAAAAACACACACTTAACTCATATAGTATTAGTTCAGCAGTGTCTGGCGTATCTGTATTCATTTGTTCTAAATGGGTTCCAACATTCACTTTTCAGGATTTAGGTGTTTTTATTCCATCAATGTCCCAAGGAATGAGGACTGACTTCTTTATGGACAACTCCTTCATACCAACGAGGATCAAATTCGACAGGGAAACTCTCGGGGGGCTGGCGGATATGTTTGGACAAATGCCTGGTATGTCAACTCCACGCCACAACGGGAAAAAAATGACATAATTAAATACATGTTTCAGCCAAGAGGTTTTAAACTGCTTTGTTGACACATTGTAACAGGGACTGAAGCAATAAGTTTTTCAGTCTTTTTTTCAAGATTGTCAGGGCTCTTTCTCACAAATAGGAGGATTGTTTTTGTCTGTTGTCAAATATGGTCTCTTATGATGCACTGTGCATTTTTTCTGTTCAGTAGGAAGTGGCATTGGCACAGGCCCAGGAGTCATTCAGGACCGCTACTCACCTACCATGGGACGTCACCGTACAAACCCACTCTTCAATGGCCATAGTGGACACAACGCCCCTCTACCCCAGTCTCAGTTTGACCTGGGAGGCAAGCCTTTCATGAAATCAAACCAGGTAAATACCGCCTATAGTGTAATTGTTTGGTATTTTGGCACATTGAATTTAGGCAGTTTGAATTTTAAACAGTCATTTTATAAAATCTCTCTCACAGGGACAGAATCTACTCTTCTACAACCAGAATCAGAATCATTCGATACAAATGCAGTCTCAGTCCAAGGATATGGCTCCACGATTCATCAAGAAAGGACAGCTCAACGCTGATGAGGTACAACTGCCTTACAGCTTTATACTATACATTGATATGTAAAGGTTAAGTTTGTATGTTATATTTTGGGATTATTCCAGCATCAATTGTACTTGTGATAATTATGAAAATATTTGTCTGGGTTATACAAGGTAAGTATGGAGAATGAGTTTGGTAAATTCCAGATCTTGAAAGGTATGGTAATTACACAAAAGACTTGTGAAAGAATGAGGAAGAATGTTGCTGTCCAGTACAAATATATGCAGATGTCTACAAATTTTACGTAGTTGTTCACCCATTGTCATTCCACAGGATTTCAAGATGTTAACGTTCACAAACTATTCAGTGTTGAAATGGGTAGGAAATGTGTAGGAAGGAATCATGTTGCTAGCCCTGCTCACAAGCAGGATTTTAGCATACAAGCTAACCGCTAACTAAAACTGGCATTCTGTGCGTAGGACAGGACTAATGGATCCTCAAGTACTCAGTACCATTGTTTCAGAAGCGCTGGTGGTGTTTTCCTATGAAGGACCTTGGGTCAAAAATGTGGACATTGCCTGAACCCTTTGTAGTATTAATATACATTGATCTTATTTACCATTTTAGATCAGTCTGAGGCCAGCACAGTCATTCATCTTGAATAAAAACCAAGTGCCAAAGCTGCAGCCACAGATACCAACCATGATTCCTCCAAGTGCCCAGCCTCCACGCACACAAACTCCTCCACTGGGACAGGTAGGACTTAATATTTTTAAATAAAATGTTGAATTGATGTAGGCCTGGGCGCCATGAAACATGTACTCATTTGCTTTCTTTGTTCAGCCTCCACAGCTTGGTCTGAAGACCAACCCTCCTCCTATTCAAGAAAAACCTGCAAAATCCAATAAGAAACCGCCTCCTTCAAAGGAAGAGTTGCTTAAAATGACTGTAAGTTCTTTGTGTTTTACGCTTTCCTCATTAAGACATTACTATATTCGGTATGTCTGACAGTTCTTTCCCTTTAGGAGACGATAGTGACAGAGTACCTGAACAGCAAGAACATTGCTGAGGCTGTGCAGGGTGTGAAGGAGATGAGGGCTCCCAAGCACTTTCTGTCTGAGATGCTGAACAAGATCGTGGTCTGTTCCCTGGATCGCCCAGATGAAGATAAGGAACATGCCAGCACCCTAATCCATGCACTCTCCACTGAGGGTCTTGTCAGTGGTGAAAACCTAATGCAGGTCCGTCTTGTGCCCTTTTCACGTTATTGAGTATACCACTAGTCAAGATGAGAATGATATTTGGAAGAGTGTTACTTGGTATTAGTGAAGTATTTCAGTTAAGGATCCCGGTGCATGAAGATTTACGAGTGACAACTGAAGTCTTTATTAACATCATTATCCAAGAAATTATTTAAAGCAGACATTCCTTGCCTCATAGATTCTCTTTGGCTAGACTTAAAGGGAAAACGTGGAAAATTGGAGTTTAACCAGTGTTCAATGCATTTCATTACTATTTAAAATCAAGCTACTTTTTAATTTTTAATGTGAACCTCTGTCTTTTTTGATAGGCCTTCCTGAGTGTTCTGGACCAGTGTCCCAAGATTGAGGTGGATATCCCACTGGTGAAGTCTTACCTGGCCCAGTTTGCAGCACGCGCAATCATTGACGAGCTGGTGACCATTGCAGAGTTAGCCCATCCCCTGGAGAATGGCACCCATTTCCCCCTCTTCCTGCTCTGCCTGCAGCAGACGGCCAAACTGAAGGATCGTGAGTGGCTGACTGACCTGTTCCAGCAGAGCAAGGTCAACATGCAGAGGATGCTACCTGGTATGTCCAAGCCCACAGTTAGTGGTTGTACCTATTGTGTTATTTGTTTAGGTTGGGGTTGTCATTTGCTTTTTTTTAAAGCATCAGATCTGACCTTGTCCATCAAGTCCCATGTTAATTTTTAAATGAATCAAGTCAAGAAGAGGATTGACTAATATCCTTTTAAAGACTTTCTTCAGTGGTTTTTTAACTGGGTCTGCAAAGCCCTTTGAGACTGTAGACGGTGATTAAGGGCTATAAATAAACATAGACTAAGAAAACACACAAGGCCTATGAGACTGGGAATTCATGAGTGGTTGCAGTTACTCAATGAAAACTCACAGTAGATATCTCTGAAATCACATCCAGACTTAAAGACTAAATTGATCAAGGAAAAAAATTCCAGGGGTGCTGTAAATGAACAGAATTTGCACTTCATAACTTCCCTGTGGATAGAGGTAAATGAAGAGAGAATTCCCCTATAGGAGTCAAATAAATATCACAGTATTATTATTCCAGCTGACATGTTTGGATCACCCAACCAACTTGGGAAGTGAAGGCACCTAAACCTGTTATTTATCCCTTCTTACTGTCAGTTGAGATCCAGCTGCTTCAGCTGAGCTGCTCAATCATCAGTTAGCTTCCCCAAAGATTGAAAAAAGACCTCATTAAATTAATCATTTCCATATCAGAGTCTCAACCAGTTGCTACCACTCATTGCCTGCTTTTAAAAATATTTTTGATCATGTAGAAATCGACCAAAACAAGGACAGGATGCTGGAGATCCTGGAGGGCAAAGGCCTGAGCTTTTTGTTCCCCTTGATGAAGCTAGAGAAGGAGCTACTCAAACAGATTAAAGCAGACCCCTCTCCCCAGTCCATCTACAAGTGGATCAAGGACAACATTTCCCCGAAGCTTCACACTGACAAAGGCTTTGTCAACATCCTCATGACCAGGTACAACAATGAACAGTTTCTGCTGACAACACCGACTTCCTTTATTTCTCTATGCAATCTTGATTTAATCTATTTCCAAAGGAAATGATATTTTGTTCTTTGGGTATTTAATATTGTTTCTTTATTTTGCCAGCTTCTTGCAGTATATTGATCATGAGATAAATGCTGATGAGGAGGAAGAGCAGCTTGCAGCACCCAGTAAAGAACAGCTGGATCAGGAGAAGCAACTGCTGCTGGCCTTCAAGCCAGTGATGCAGAAGTTTCTGCATGATCACATTAACCTGCAAGTCAGTGCCCTCTATGCCCTACAGGTCCACTGCAATGCTAAAGCTTTCCCCAAAGGTATGTGCACACCTGCAGTTTAGTTTTTGTAGCAACTTAAAAATAGTCATAAAAATAATTCATGCAGGATGTCTTGTGCATAGATTTTCTTCCCACTGTAACTTTGTTACTGAGGCTGTTAAAACTATTTTAAAAGGTTTTCTCTCTTCACTTCTTCCAGGCATGTTACTGCGCTATTTTGTAAACTTTTATGATATGGAAATAATTGAAGAAGAAGCCTTTCTTGCATGGAAAGAAGATATCACCCAGGAGTTTCCAGGGAAGGGAAAAGCATTATTTCAGGTAAGTGTATTTAAATTAATGAGTTAGGTTTTCAAATTCTTTACATTATCTCACATGGGTCTAAGCAGGGGAACAGCAGCAGCCTCTGACAAGCACAGTATCTGTACCACCTCTCCACCAAAATTTGAGACCCATTTCTATGATGTACTAGCAGTTTTACTTGCAGTTCATAAATTGCTTCACCTAATAGTGGTACTCTCTTCTTTTTTAGGTGAACCAGTGGCTGACGTGGCTTGAGACAGCTGAAGAAGAGGAGTCAGAAGATGATGGTGACTGAAGAACTGGCCAAAGCCTTGTGGTGTGACGATGCAATGAGTGATACAGCTTTTCCCCTTCCTTTGTTTTCCTCATGTTTTGCCCTGTGTGAACCCAGCCTCTCCCCTCTCTTCCCATCATGTGTGTGGCCTGTTAACCACTGTTACAGTTCATTCCATTATGAAATGTGATGCCTTGTTAAGACAATGTCTCCACCCACTTGTTAATTATTTTTATTTTACGTTTTTATTTTATTTTATTTTATTTTTGGCAAACCAGATAGTAAGCCATTATACGCCTAAGAGCTTGCATTAGTTCAATGATAACAGTTTGAAATCTTTTTGCACGTTTTCATTGCTGCAAATGTATTTATAGTTTAATTTTAAAGGTTTCCGTTACCCACACTAGTAGACATGTCCAATTTGCATTTTTATAATTTTATACCTAAATTCATTCAGTTTGATGTTTACTGTTCTCAGTAGGCAGTGCACTGCCGGAACAGGCAACAATGATGAATTATGATGCAGAAAACTGATACTCTTTGTTTCCAGCAAAGAAAAACAAAATGGGTATCGAAAAAATAATCAGAATGACTAAGAGAAAAGCGTATGAAAAGTGACAAGATAAAATGATATATATCATTATATAATATATATAAGATATATAGAAAGGCAGTTAGACGGTTTCCTCTGAAGTGTCTTTAACTGGGTCAAAGAGCTAACAACGTGCCAAAACCTGACCCATTTTATCTCCTATTACATCTAGTAGGAGTATGCATGGACAGGAGGTGCTGCCATTATTCAGACTATTTACACTATTTACAAGAAAAATGCCTCAAACATCTTGCAAAGGGCCTTTTCATGCTGCTTTACTCCATTTGTCTATCAGTTACACTGTAGAGATGCACTTTGCTCAACGTAATCATGTTATTGCAATATTCTAATACACAACATCCCTTGATTTGTTACAAAGAGTCCTCAACTGTAGTCATTGGCTGCCATAATTACGATCGTTTTGGTTTCTACCTCATTGTGCGTGAAGTTCAATTATTTTGTCTCATTTCAACTGAAAATGCTTAAGAGTTTGGATTTGTACCCATGTGTTTAATAGCATATAGCATGTTATACTTGCAGTTTATGCTGATGTTAAGTACTGAATTTAGCCCAAATGAAGTGCTTTTTGTCAGTGTATGAAACTTTAGTGTCAGAAGAAATGAATATATTGGCCTTTTAATTTATCAACATCTGTGCTCTATACCTCTCCCATATCTGTCAAACTATACTTGAATTCATTTTATAATATGTTAACATATGGCCAACTTGATTTCTTCAGTTTAAATCATTGTCATCATGCTACAAAAAAACGTCATATGACTTTTAATTAAATTCCCACCGCCTTGTGTGGAAATTTTAAGTCTAGATAATGAGTTTTTATTGTATCTTTCATCTTCATGAAGTCACAAAGAATGAATCTGTACAATGAAACTTTCTATTCAAAAGTGTTATTGTAATGTTCTGTAAGTGCTAGGAAAGTTTAGTGTACAACTACAGCTTAACTTTCAATAAAGTTACACAGTTAACGTCATTGTCCTGAGGATTTTTTTTTTTATCCCCATCAAGTACTTAAGGTCAGGTTATCTGCTAGTTGAAGTAAAAAATAATGGCCAAAATATGAAAAATGCACACCTTATAAATAAAAAAAATTAAACAATATCAAAATATTAGAGGTGTACGGTTCAGCTTTTCACGGTTTGGTTTGCACCTGGGTTTTTAGGTCATGGTTCAGTTTGGCTTGACAAAACTGAACTGGCTCAGAATTGATGTTCTTTCTTTTTAATTCAAACATGTAGGTATACCAACGGTTCAGCACAAAAAGTTGAATGGGGCTTTTGCCAAAGTTCTGGAAAGGTGCAACATAAGGCCATTGTATGCAGCTCCTGGAAAATACAGTTACTGGGGCAAATGTTATGTGTTGAATGTTCTGCTTTTCAAATGTGTTTCCCATGATTTCGCATCATGCTCCAAAACATCCAAGAACTGCAGTGAGGAAAAATGTAAAATGACTGTTCACGACATATGGTTCGGTGAACCAAAGATGCCAAATCATGATTTTACAGCTACAGTACAAAATCTTTATGCCCCTTATAAGTACATAAAAGCTAAATGCATTTAAAATCAGGTGGAAGTGTCACAGAGGCCAGTATGATGGAAGAAGGCATAAGGGCTATAAGGATGACACAAAAAATGCATTTATTTCATAATGTGAAAATCCATATTTCTGTGGGACTTTTCCCTGGTGACGTTCTAACATGGTCCATGTGCTTCTGCAATTTTGTGTTATATAAAGCTAGGGACACCAGGAAAATCTCAGCAACTCCTAGTGTGAGAATAAGTCACACTGCAGTTTATTTTTTATCTTAGAGGGTGTGAAATTTGACAACTTACTTACCAGGACAAACAACAGTTTCTTCCTCTGCTTCTTCTTCTTCTATTTAAGTCCCCATCCCGGCCCTCAAACATGCTGGATTTTGTATTGAGTCCTAGTGAGTCCCAGGAGCATTAAAACTGCGTCACTACAGGACAGTTTTTCCTGTGACTTCCTTTAGGCTCTCAAGAAATTCTTCAGACTATGCAGAGGGCAAAGACTGTAAATCCTAGGCACAGTCCTCTAGTGTGTCCTTAGCGTTAAACAGCCTATGTTCCTGATGACTATTTTTAGTGGATTTATTTATGATTCCACACCTTTCCAGGTGTTTTGTCACTTTATGTACCTGGAGCAGCTCCCAAGCACCTTGATTTTTGGGATTTAAGTATCTATGTAGGCCCTCAAAAGACTTACATTTTGTGCTTTTAAAATACTGGGACTTCCAAGTGTGTAAGGCACCCAAATTACCCACATTAATATGGATGCTGCCAATTTAGCACTAGTAGGGTGCCATGTTAATATTTTCTATATACAAACCTCATTTCACATCCAAGCAAAATATAAAAAAACCTCCCCTTCCTTTTTTCTGTAATGAAAAAGTATGTTTGTATGATAAAGCAGCAGAATATAGCAATACACATCTTTAGCGTTTCTTTTGTTATTTTTATTTACATGTTTTGATGACCATTAACCCATCTTTGGGTGTCTTATCTGTTACTTTGATCACTTGAGATAGAAAATAGAGGTTTACGCCACCTGATGTATCATCAAGATAAAGACCGTGAGGCAGAGCATCTATGAAAAGACATGTTTTAACAGTCTGACAACCAATAATTGTGAGGAATATATCATAATACTGTGCTAAAAAAACTACACTTTTCTATGCTAATTCCCAGACAAGATACAGACAGAAATCCCTGCATTTAATAGACAATAAAAATCCAGATGTAGAGAATGCTTTTCAATTATTACAAGAGTCAAGTCTGATGAGGAGTTTTTAAGTCTCAATCGCTGTCGTCGTCCTCGTTGTTGGATCCCTC